>MPUH01000392.1:0-58241 GCA_001970955.1 Stentor coeruleus
ATTCTATGCTATATAATAAGCCTGAATATATAATATAAAATAGTACATGCTTATCCAATATGGAATATTCTATATAGGTATTCTATTCTTATAATACTTTGACTAATTATATGAGTTTTATATTTCGAAGGGCTTCAATTTAAAAGATTATAAATATATATTAATTCTGGTATTTATAAGAAGTTTTATAAGGTTGGTAAAATGTTTTCAGAGTATATGCTCATCAAATGAATAAGTCAATTTTCAATTTCTTTTTTTAATTATTTACGAGACGTTCTATGATACAAATAACACTTTATAGTGATAACTAAGAAAGATATCTTGGCTAAGATAGTAAGTTTTTTGAAAACAAAGATAAACCCATCAGCTTCTTGCGAAATAATAACCCGCATGCTTTAATATCATAGCAAGCTTTAATTAGAGAATCAAAGTACAATAATTTAAGCTTATTCTAAAAATAAACAAAGATTTAGATAAAAAACGTATTGTCTCAGTCTATAACCTTAGCTAAAAAACTTAAACCTTATTGTTTTATAATAAATCTCTGATATTAAATTTCTTAATCTCTACTTCATCATACATAACTATATCTATTAGACTGATCTAAGGGTTATAAATATATTCATTTTCATCTCTAACTAAAAATTCTCTTATTATCAAATTTTCAATCTGGACCTTAATCATAGGTAGCTGAGGTTTAAAATTTGTAGCATGTCTAATAACTTCACTAACTAGTTCTTCATGCTTAATTTGCTTTCTCCATTTAGCTATCTTCACAATTAGTGATTCCAAAATATATTTTCTTTCATTTTCAACTGTTTTATCATCCTCTTTATTAGGCACTTCAGTTTTAATAGCTTTTTTAGGCAAAAAGTTTACTTTCAAACTTGAACAATTAAATTCAAAGTTTAAACATATAGTATCATTTTCTGTGATAGTTTTTCCTAAACTTTGTTTAATGAATAATTTCTGTCTAGGGTTGAAAGTAAAAGCATTAAGCCTTGTATACTCTCTAATTTGACATAGTGTCAAAGTATCTGCGCTATTAAACCAAAGGATTATTGAAGCTTGATAAGTATTAACAATACACGTAAAAGGCTTATTGCAAAAAATTATACTAATTTCACAATTCCCATAGAATGGTAAAATATTCAATGTCCGTCCTTCGTATTTATCCTGATAAAACATTTGGAATTTATAAAAGCAATTTTTCAGTTCATTCGGAAGATTAAAAGGTTCTTGGATTTGTTTAGGCCAACATCCACTTCTTAAAACTTGAATGTTGAGAAGAATTCCATTAGGTTGACCTTTATGCAATAAAGTTTTAAATTCTTTCATGATCTGACCACTTAAAACTTTGTCTTGATACATATTTGAAATTTTACTTACAATGCCATGCCCGCATTCCACTTTAAGTTTTGAAATCATGTATTGTTCAGCTTCATCATTCAGACTAGTTTCATTTAATAGTCTTTTAGCTAAAAATGTTGTATAATATCTGAAAAATACATCTTTGTCATAACAACAAACAATTAGGTTTATTAATGAATTTAGTCGAAGCTCAGATTCTTGCTCAGTAACTCCTTTGAGTCCTTTTTTCATTTCATAATCACAATAAGATGCAATATATTGGGCAGAGTATGGATATTTGCTCATGAATTTCTGAAAACCTATTTCTTTACTCCTACGAAATAAAGGGTAGTTTTTTATTATTATTTCGATTTCAGTATTAAAAGATAAGAGTCTCCTAGTGAACTCTATCGCATCATCATGGAGCATCTGGTCATTGACAATAAGATCCCCACAATTTTCAACGTAATTACTGAATTTGTTGGTAATCGAATCAAGGGAGAATTCATGAGTTTTTAAGATTGAAAATATAAGATTAAGTTCATCGTGTTTATTGTGTTTAAGTATATCTTCAATCTTAATTTTATCGTTTTTAATAATCAGTTCATTAATAACAATTTTTATCAAAGGGTCTTTTGTGCATGGATACAAATATACTTGTGATCTATATTTTTCTTTTTCTAATGCTTTATTTACTACATTAAAATACTCAAGATAAGTCATCGATAAGATCCATTCAGTAGACTTTGAAGAATAAAAATCCTTGATTTTATCTAAAAATGTGCTTTCAAACTCATTACAATATAAATCTAAATCATGTTTTTCATGCATCAGGATGAAAGTTTTAAATTTATTCCTTTCTATAGTAAAATTTTTACATTTTAATTGAATTAAAAAAATCAAAACTTTTGTTATAGTGTTTACATCCATATGCCCACCATAAAGGTCTATATTTATTTGTTCAAAAAGTGCATCTTTTATATTTACTTTCATTTCGTCATAGACTTCGGATCTGAAAATAGATATCCCTGCTAAACAAAGTTTAGGGAGATTACTTTTATCTACAAAGGATCTGTCAAGTTCTATGAATATTCTATGCAAATAATAAATAAGCATTATATGTTTTTGCCACCTTAGAATAACTTTTTTAAGCAGTTCTAGTCCTCTTAGCTGGAGAAGTTCAGTTTTTACGATTTTTTTTGTATATTCAGTAATTGTGGTCTTGTAGTAGAAATAAAGAATTTTACTCTTATCACCCATATCATTCAAATATAAGACTGTGTTGGATGCGTTTACTAATTCTGACTCTGATACTTTTATATCAGTTTCTGTGTCAAGATTAGCTAGAATGCTATCAATGAAAGGCTTTATCTTATTTATTTCATGTTCTATAATTTCCATTTATAAACATAATGAGAATGATAATGTAAGATTTTATATTAGAATTACTTAATACCTATTTTCTAATCATGAAAATACAAACTGATTACCGCTTTTTATTATAATACTATAATCTTAATCATTATAGCCTAAAACTATATTTCTTACTGTTACTAAGCAAATCCTATACCCTCATAATTTATCTTAAGAGTCTACATCACTAAAAAACCACTACAACACTTTCTTTACATAATATACAAATTAAAATATTACTTATAATTTTTTTCACACAAGTCTAAAGCTCTAAATTTATTTCGTTAAGTACTCAAACCATTAATAAATCATCACATTCATTCCTAACTAAAAATCCATAAAACCAAACCCAAATTCATAACAAACTCCTCTAATTCCCATAAGCCTCTAACCTAATAAATAATTTTTTTATGGGTTCAAGATGTTCATGTGTGCAAGAAATTATTGAAGAAGAAGATTTACATTTAAAAAATGAAGATAATCCTTACTCAATGCAAAAATCTCCAATCAACGTTCCATCAAATGCATCATCAAACGTACCAATTTCTTATAATTACCAAAACTCAACAGAATACCAAAGCTTCCCAAGCATCTGTTTAGGAAGGCTTGGCGATACAAAAGAATATCCAGATGGTTCTTTATATCGTGGGGAATATAAAAACGGTCTAAGAGAAGGTTTTGGAATCCAAGTCTGGACAAATGGTGTTCGATATGAAGGTTTTTGGAGTAACGACAAACGTCACGGTAAAGGTTGTAAAATCTATGCAAACAAAGATATTTATGAAGGGGATTGGGAAGATGATTACCCAAGTGGTATTGGTATTTACCTTTTTAATTACGGAGTCAAATATGAAGGGCCATGGAAAAATGGGAAAAAATGTGGGTATGGTATTGAAACACGTCCAGATGGATATAGATATGAAGGTAATTGGGAAAATGATGAAAAATATGGATATGGGGTTTCGATTGATGTTGACAATAGTAGATATGAAGGGAAGTTTTTAAATGGACTTAAACATGGAAAAGGAAGGCTTGTTTTAGCTGATGGGGATACTTATGAAGGAGAATTTTTTAAAGGGTTTATGCATGGGAATGGGAATTATACTTGGAGTGATGGGAAGAAATATATAGGGGAAATGTTTGAAAATAAAATGTCGGGACATGGGTCGCTTAAATGGGAAGATGGGAAAATTTATGTTGGTGAGTTTAAGGATGGGAAAGAACATGGGGTTGGGGTGTTGACTACTGTGGATGGAAGAACTTTTCGAGGGAACTGGGTTGAAGGCTTGCGTCATGGATTTGGACTTATTACACTCCCTAATGGGAAAAAAATCAATTGTGAATATGTCAATGGGAAAATGATTAGTGATCGTTTGGATTAATTTGATGTAATTTTTTTTTTTGAGAGAGGATTTAATGGTTTGTTATGATTATGATGCGATTTTTGAATATTAGTAATTAGTTTTGGGGATAGGATTTTTTGGATAATTGCTGTTAATTTGTTGAAAAATATTTTTAGTTGATGATTTATTGTTAGGTGTGATTATTAAAATGGAAACATGAAATTTAATATATTAAATATCAAAAATAGTATGTCAAACTCAATTGATATTTTATGATTAAAATTTTGTTGAATGTAAATTTTAGACATTTATTAACTAAAGCAAAAGTCTTTCAAATATCATTGAAAAAAGTTACTAACGCATAAGCTTCTTCAATAAATGGTATTTTCATAACTTCCTCCATATAATTTTCTAATTTTCCACAAAATTCATTTAAGCTGCTACTGATACCAGCAATTTTATTTGGAAGAGCAGGCCATGATATTGGAACTTCAACATTAAAATGATTGTAATAATCAATTAGAAAAGGGCTTTTCAAACGATCAATAAGAACATTATGAAGATATTCTATAGATTTATAATTACGTTTTGTTTGAAAAGTATAAGAGTGATTTTCTGCTATAGTTTTTCGGATAGTTATTATAAAAATCACATTTTCTAACTCGGATACATCAGTTTCCCATTCAATTGGTGATAAAATTTCATAAGTTATTTGTTTTTGAGTCCAAAGCTCTTTATAATTTTTATTTATTCCAATAAACTCAAATAATTCAGTTGTATGAAAAGTAGGATCATTTAAAAGATAAATTAGGTATTTTTCAAGTTTTTTTTTCTTTACTTCTAAAGCTTTTGAGTCTTGATTACTTATAAATTTAAAATAAGATTTTTTCGGAAGTTTCGGTATAATTTTTATATTTATTTTTTTCTTTAGTTCAGCATGCAGATTCAAAAAATCTTTAAAAGATTTTTTTACTTGTTTATCTCCAAAATCGCACTTTGATGTTATAACGTAGATAACTTGATCGTCTGATTCTATAAGCAAATCTATTCTAAGTTCTACATAAAGGAAATTTCGTGTAGATTTTGTGTTCAAATATTCTGAAAATGTCCTTGCATCAGTTTCGTAGTTTATTAAAGATAAATCAACATATCCTGTATCTCCACTTTCAGTTTGCTTTAAAATATCTGCTGATTTCATAGCTTGATGGTGGAGGCTTAGTATTTTACCTTTATTCTGTCCATCAATTTCGAAAAAATTCAAAATGTCTTCATTAAAAAAATCAATATGACAAATTTTTACCAAATAAGCATTCAACTCTGATATTTTTTCTTCTGTAGTTATTTTCCCATAGTTAAATAAAGGTAAATTTGGTATTTCAAGATGTGGGAAATTTTTAACAGGGAACATAGTTATAATAAGGTTTTCCAATGCTTGAAAATCCTTATATTTTTTTTTCACAACATGTGTACTTCCATCAATTTCAATGCAAATATTATAAACAACTATCGGCGTATGCCCACTATGCTTAATCTTAAAATCTCTGATTTTAATAGAAATTTTATCAAAAAAGCTCTGCCCAGCAAAAACTGAATTTTTTGCAGACTTAATAAACGGTTTAACAAACCCTGAATTCAAAGAATTAAACTCATCAGGTTTAAAAATCGCAAAAACAGCTAAAATTAAATTTAACCCAGCACATACACAAAATACAACAATTCTTGGAAGGAAAATATTTTCCATAAAACTTTCTCTATGAAGTTCAAAATTCAGTAAAGTAAGTAATGTCCAAACAAAAAATGAGATAATCCAAAAACTCCTATGGCCAGTCCAGCGCATTTTAAGTTTTAGAGTGAATTCATATACAAGCATTATAGTACTCATGATCCAAGACACTGAAAAAGATATATAAAATATTTTTATTGCAAGTTCTTCTGTCATAATACTTAAAGTTTGGACAATAGATAAGAGACCAATACATAGGGTTATGAGGATTTTTAAAATAAGTGTCTTGGGGAAAACTCTTGTTATATGCTCTTTACCATCATGTCTATGCCTTCTGATGCGATTTAGAGAATAAATACAGAACCAAGTTGGGATAATGTCGAGTACAGCATATAGGATAACTTTTTCTTCCATTATTACATTTAATTCCATTTGTAAAATTACCCTGCAAACTTTTCTATAATACTTTCAAACATATTCCTAATACCTATACTACTAACCGCTGAGACTTCGTAATACTCCATATCTTTCATTGCTGTCCAAATACAAGCTTCAGTCTCTGTTACCTTCCTCTTCCCAATACAATCTGTTTTATTCCCAACAACAACAATTTCACACTGTTTTTGTGACACTTTACAAAATTCTTCAATCCACATTTGCGTATTTTCAAAACTCACAATATTAGTCACATCAAAAACTACAAGAACTAAATCAATATCTACATAAAAACTCTCTCTTATGCTTTTATACTCAGGACATCCTGAACAATCATAGATATTTAATAATAAATTCCTATATTCTTTTAGCTGATAATCTATACCAATAGTATTTTCTATAGGATCTTTGTTACGAGGTTTACAAAAAGCATTTACTAATGAGGACTTACCAACAAGATGATCTCCTATAATTAAAATATTCACTTGTTTTCTTTGGGTTCTAGGTATAACAGGATTATTTTCTTGAGCCTCTACCATTTATTAACATAGAATATAAGTGAGTTTATGGAATAATAGCTAATGAAGATAGTTATTTTTTATTGAATTTTTTTGAAGGGTTTTTTTGTTTGATTTGTTTAGATTACAAAAGTTTTCCCGAGCTGGAAAATTAGTTTTTCGTCGATTTGATGCATTTTCGGGTACTTTTTTATGTCTTTTTAGCTGATGATTGTATCACCCCATGAATGCCTGTGATTATAGATAGCCTAAGTATATGTAAAAGCTCTTTATAGTATATAAGGCAAATAAAAAATGTGTAGATTATCGACATGAACTTGTCTTAGAGATTTTGCGCTTAAATTAAGTAATCTTATATGGAAATCACAGAATTTCTTGAATAAAGTCTGATTGCTGCAGATTAAAACTGGAAAACCAATAAAAGTAATTTTGTAAACCCCTACATATATTGCCTAATTTTTAGATATCTCTATGCATTTCACTTGTATTTCAATCATTTTAAAAGATATATTTTTTTTGATTTTGTGATTATTTGATATACTTTTTGTATAGTTATTTAAATGTATATTAAAAATATTTAAGACTTATCAATATGTGGAAATCAACTGGAAAAAGCGATAAAGGCAAATGGCTGTCTGCAACAAGTTTTACATTCCCTGAGAAAACTTATCAGAAAATTAAAATTATATACAAAAGTCAGAATCCTCCTGGAAATATTTTTAAGTCTCCGTTAAGAACATCGACTTCTATGAATGAGTTTTTGTCAAGAACTTATAGCTCAAATAGTTTAAGTCCTTTAAAAACTTTATCGCGACAAGTTTCAAGGAAAAAAGATCCAGTTATAGCATTAAGCAGTAGGATACAACATCGTAACATATCTGCTTGGTGTGCGCTTGGAACTCAATCATCAACAAATTCTTTTCGTCATCATCCAGTGTATAAAGACTCATCAAGTTTAAAAAAATCTAATTTTTGCAATCTGAAATCATCAACTATGACCTCAAATATTTTCAAGCCTCAAAGCTCATATGAAAAATTTGCAAGCAATCCTATATTAGAACAAGTAGTGGAAGATAATCCTAACTTATATACTACCAAAAGCATGGCAAAAAAGCCTATTCACCCATGTAAAATCCTCAATTTCTACAGACCTGTAATAAAAAAAGTAAAATTCCCAGAGCGTATACCTTTAAACCACAAAAACCCACAGGCTCTCTTCAGAACATCCACAAACCCTCAATTTCTCCCTAAAAACCTAATCCGCACCCAAACAAACTCTGAATTCCCAAACCACACAAATTCAAAATCAAACTATCATTTCACATAAAAAAAATACTCAAAAAAATCCCTTCTCTAACTCATTCATAAACTTGTCATAATTTTTTAACTTAAAAAAAGCTTATTTTTTATTAGGAGTTTTCCTAAATGGAGATGCAGATTTCAATGGTGTCCCAGAAGACCCAACTTCTACTACACCTTGAATAATCCTCACTGCCCTTTGTGGAGACATTCCTTTTTGTGGTGATTGAGAAAATCTAGCTTGAGATGTTCTAAATTGAGGATTTGTCTCTTCAATAACTTCTTCTTGTCTTTGTAACTCAATAGGTGTATAAACTTCTATAAAGTTTTGAATATTTGTAAACCCACCACCAATTCTTATAACAATATTCCCATTTTCTAATTTTAAAAATATCCTTTTGGTACCAAAAAGATAAATCCCTGATTCTTCTCTAGTAAATGGTATAGGAATTGGCTCTTCACAAGATTTTATAAACTCAAAAAGAGCAACATCTATTGGGTCATCAAGTTTTGGAATAAAAGGTGGATGGCGAAGTTTGATTTCTCCCATAACAGCTTTTATATGATCAACTTCTGAGTCTTTTTCAACAACATTGTTCATGATATCATTGATTTTGTTGCACTGGTCTTTGATATTAACAGTTTCTTTAAGGATTTGGTTACTTGTGCTGTCAAGATAGCCAAGAGCTGATTTGTTGGAAGAAGCATAGAATTTTAAGAATTTCGTTAAAGATTCAGTTAGATTTGAGATATCGCCTTGGATACAACATGATTGTTCTAAAAAAGTTAGTTCGTTTGTACTTAAATATTTTTCTAAATGCTTAGATAAACATGATTGAGATTCGTTTTCTAATGTTTTATATAAGTTTATAAGAGTTTCATAACTAGTGTGCTTTTGATCTAATGCGGATTTGTATTTTAGTTTTGATTCTTGGTCATGTTCAAAAGCATCAGTTTGTAGGGTTTGAAGTTTTGATATGCATGAGTATCTATCATTTGAAGCTAAAGATACATCAGGAGAGTCTTCTAAACTTTTATCAGAAAGTTTGACTTTAAGTTCAGAAAGAGCATTTCTCAAGTTTTGGTTATGCTCAGCAAGTCCTTTTTCATTTCCAATAATACTTTTAAGCTTACCATCATATTCACCAGCTTCATTACAAAGTTTTTCTATGAGTTTTTCATTTTTACCTCTAACAACATCTGCAGCAAGTTTCCCATCTTCAAATTTCTTAGCCAAAACACTTTTTGCTTTTTTGCTGCATTCCAAAAAGTTTTCTTCACTTGAATACAAGTTTTCTAAATCCTTGTATCTAACCCTTAAAGCTTTCATCATCAAAATATCCCTTTGAAGTCCTGCAAGTTGTCCATTAAGTGTATCGATTTCTATATGATTTTCTCTTATCCTATTTTCTTCATCCATAATTTTCTGCATAACAGCAGTTCTCTGTTCTTCAAGTCCCCACATTTCACTAATAAGTTCAGTCACTTCTAAAACCGCATCCTCAGTAAACCTTTCAAAATCCTGTTGTTGAGAAGTCCTTTCAGTTACTTGATTTCTCAATTCATCCCTATGTTCTTGAACAGTATTCAGTCCTATTTTTTTAACTTCTTCAGATAAGATTTTTACTTGTTTTTTTATCTGATCACCTCCAATTCCTTCTAAACGTCCAGTATCAAGTTCTGTTAGATTTTCAGCTTCATATATCTTAACTTCTGTTCCTAGTCTTGGAGGCGCATCAGGTTCGAAATTGATTTTCATGATTTTTTTCTCACATTTCTGAAGACGTTCTTCAAGTCTTTTTGATATTAAGTCATCTGCTTTGCCTGATGATAAAAGAGTTAAGTAAGGACATTCATCGTTACGACTTTCACTAATGTTTTTTATGACGGTTATTTTTATTTTGATATCTCTTGAACTAGAGGAAGTATCTTTACAACGAAGCCAAAGAGTTTGTGATTTAGAATTAGATAAACTTTCTAAGGATAATGATCCTGTTGCTTGTAAATTGTTTTCACTGATTATGTTGAAGATTATGAAAGATGGGGTTAGGTCAAAAGTTGAAGTGTATTCTTCGTTAAGCTTGAGGAGGGCTTTTTGGTTTGAGATTATTTGTTCTACGTGGCTTGGGGAGGAGAGTCCGAGAACGTTTATGAGAGTGATGCTGAGAGAGTTCACCATTTAACAATTATGTTTTGAATAGTTAGAAGAATTTTATTTGAGATATGATAGTAAAAGAGGAAAATATGACTTGTTTGAGGGTTTGGAGAGTGGTTTTTTTTTTGAATTTTTTAGAGGGTTGCTTTTTGGAATGGGTTACTGTGGGAAATTTTATTATTATTATAGAAAGATAAGTGAATATATATTAGATAATAATTTTATAAATAAATCATTTATCTCAGATAGTTTAGAATGATTACCTTGCTTATTAGTATAATAATCATAAATGCTAAATTCCTTTTAACACCTAAATCTTATATATGAGCTTCAGGTTAAAAATTAAGATTTTTATTAACAATGGTAAAAGAAAAAGTTATATTTTTTATGTTGGAAAAAAATCATAGACTAATTCTATATGAAAAGTTTAGAAATTGGAGATCAGGGTTTTTAATAAAGATGGAGAAAAGATTTTATGCATAGAAAATGAAGTGATTTTAAATAGAGAAAAGGATTTCAAAATTTTGGAAAAATTTCTTAAAGCTGGATTATATGCGTCTATACAAGTTATTGTGTTAAAATAGGAAGATGTAGTTAATTTTAATATAAAATTCTAAAGTGTATATAATTAATTTTGATAGATATGAAGTGAGAATGGTTTTAAAAATATAATGGATATAAACAATAATATATATTAAATTAAAATGTAGAAAAAAGTATTTGAAAAATGTAAAGGGACAATTACAATAATTAATTTGATATTTTATACGTTTTTTTTGTATTTTTAGCTAGTGCTTCTATGATGATAATTAATATTTGATGATAATGCCATTTCAAATTTTATAAATATTAATAAAATCAGGATCCCCTTAATAAATGTCGTTACCATCAAGTACTAAAATCCTTCCACAACCCAGTTTAATCTATATAGTTGAGTGCAGTAATGAAAAATATCTTATTGGAACCATTGCAGAAAGTAAACAAGATTTAATTCTTGTATCTTGTATATCTTATGCACCACAATGGACTTCAGCTTATCCTCCTTTAAGAGTTCTCCGTACATTTCCTGTAACAAAAGATATAAACGAAGACAAATGCACAAAAATTTATATGAAAAGTTTCGGGATAAGTTGTGTTAGAGGTGGTAAATATAGAGAATTAGTTTTAAGTGATAAAGAATTTGAAAAGATACAAAGTGAAATTTCTGAATGTAATGATGATATTGAATCAACTTTAAGCTGTAGAAGTTCTCCTATAGAAAGCTTTGAATCTGGGACTAATGGAGTTTTAGTTGAAAGTGATAATGAAAAAAATAACAACTCTGCAAAAAACGATATTATTGAAGAACAAGAATCTGATGAAACTTTTCGGATGACTAAATCAGTAAAGATAAAAGAACCAGTTAATAATGCACTCTGTCAAAGATGCTCAAGGACTGGACATAAAGCTGATGAATGTTTTGCTAAAACAAAACTAAATGGTATTAATATCTCACAACCAAAAGGTGAGCTTATAATGCAATGTGGAAGATGTTATCGATCTGGACATGCTGCAAAAGATTGCTTTGCGAAAACTAGAGCTGATGGAACTCCATTTACCGAAAAAGTTGAGGAAGTTCAAGTATCACAAACGAAATCTGCGAAGTGCACTCGTTGTGCAAGAACAGGACATTCAGTAAAAGATTGTTTTGCCAAGCGAAAATTCGATGGTTCAGCCATTTTTGAAAAACAATCTATTCCACCAACAACTTGCTCAAAATGTAATAAACCATGGCATACAGCTGAAGAATGTACTGCTAAGTTAAAAACTAATCAACCGTTTTCTGTAGGAGATTTTAATCAAGATACAATAATCTGCTCAAAATGTTTGCGAATTGGGCATACTGCGATTAAGTGTTTTGCTAAAACTAAGGCTAATGGGAAAGCTATTAGTAAAGATGAAAAAAATGATGAACTTGGGGATACAGCATTGTGTTTTAGATGCTTTAGACCAGGACATGAGACTAAGGATTGTATTAGTTCTGGTGAAGGATATTTTATGAGTTTTTTCGATTCTAATAATAGAAAGGGTAATTTTAAGAAGTACTATCAGAAAAAACCACAAGATGATGATGAGGAGCAAGGATCTAATCCATATAAGAAGTTTAAATTTTAAGTTTTTTATAAGTTTAAAACTAGTATGACTTTATTAAAAACCATCATAAGATTTAGTTTGATAAAACAACTGTTAGTTTTTCTCTTTTATTTATTTTCTAATATTCTTTCGATTTTTTCTTATAAAGATTTAATATGTTTGCTCTTCGATTTGAATTTTCTTCCATCTCTGTATTTTGTTCAAATTTTACGTCTCTTTAAATTACCACACAAAGCCACCCAAATTCTCAGNTTTCTTATAAAGATTTAATATGTTTGCTCTTCGATTTGAATTTTCTTCCATCTCTGTATTTTGTATCAATAAAAATTTTACTTAAAATCCTCACCACATAAATTTCTCTGTAATTCATATCTTAATTAAATACTATCTATTATCTTTTCCCCATCAAATACGGAATACTATAAGCATCAAGTACATCCCATCTTTCATCCACATTATATTCTAAGCACCTCCTAATAAATTCTTTACACTCATTACTCACTGAAGGTTTAGGTGGAAAAGTAACTGAAGTAGCTTTAACAATAACTTGTTCTTTAAGCACTTTTTCTTGAGGCATATTATTCCCAAAAGGTTTAGCCCCATAAAGAAGTTCATAAAATATAACTCCAGCACTCCAAACATCTACTTTACTATTAATCTTTGGTGGAGTTGATCCATTTTCAAAACATTCTGGTGCTTGATACCAATAAGTTCCAACACCTTGACTTGTAAGCTCAAGATTAGTTTTATTTGGATCCATGATTTTCGAAAGCCCAAAGTCGGTGATTTTAACTTCACCATTATTTAATAAGATGTTATGAGGTTTTAAATCATAGTGGATAACTTTTTCTGGTTGCTCGTTTAGATATTTTAGACCTGCAAAAATTTGTTGCATTATGCTTTTAGCTTCACGTTCACTTATAAGTTTGTGCTTTTTCATGTACATGCTTAGATCTTCACCTGGACAGTATTCAAGTACTGTACAAAAACAATTGT
The DNA here is from genome assembly GCA_001970955.1 of Stentor coeruleus. Taxonomy (NCBI): domain Eukaryota; phylum Ciliophora; class Heterotrichea; order Heterotrichida; family Stentoridae; genus Stentor; species Stentor coeruleus. The sequence continues at coordinate 13,366 of MPUH01000392.1, forward strand.
TGTCAACTTCAAGGGTATCATAATGTTTTACTATACGTGGATGGTTAAGCTCTCTATGAATTTTGTTTTCTCTTAATGCATGTTTGATATAGTTAGCTTTTATAACTTCAGCCCAATTCGGATTTAATTGATGGAACTTTATAGCAAGGTCAATATGCTCAAACAAATCATAAGCTCTATAAACTTCACTATATCCTCCTTTACCTAGTAAACCTAATAATAAATATCTCCCATGCAATACAGGCCAAGCTTCATGATCAGAGGAAGATTTACTATACTTAGCCGAATCTTCCTCAGCTGTTCTTCTACAATCTTGTATATGCAAATTTTTTTCTATTTCTAATTTATCAAGTTTCTCTTTAAGCTCAATTTCTTCACGAACAAGTAAAGCTAATCTTAAAGGTAAAGTCGATGTCAATTCTTCATCAGTTGATTTCTTAAGTTTTTTTTTCTGTTTTTCTAGCATTTCCTTTTGTTTTAAAACATTTTCTAATTGAGATTTTGTTTGTGTGATTTCTTGACCATCTTCCCAGTATTCTTGAAACCTAGTTCCACTTCTTACCATAGTCACTCTGCCCAATCTAAAAGAGTCATTAAATAGTCTAGCTTTAAGTTCTTGTCTTTTTTTTTCTTCTAAAGCTCGCAATGTTTTTATTAAAGCCTTTTTACCTTTTTTGACTAGTTCGTGCAAACTCTCATTTTCAGCAGTCACAACTTGAAAAGCATCATTTTTCTTAGTGACTTCATCGCTTAATGCAGAAATTTTCGCTTCACAAGATGAAATTATTGAGTTTTTTTCTTGTAAAAGTGCTTCAAGTCTTGAAATTTCTACTTGCATAGCTAAGAATTTTTCTTTTTGATAGTTGTCGTTATAGTTTATATTTTCTAAAGGCATACTGATATCTGAAATCTTAGGAGTATTTAGTTCATCACCTTTTATCCAATTACCTGGAGTATCTTCTAGAATTTTTGGGGATATGTTTCTTGCTGTGATATTTGGGATAAATAAAGGACTACTTTCTTTACGTCTTTTTAAAGGTAGTGAATTTGAGTAATCATCAACTTGTAGACTATAAAGTTCTTCTGATTTATAAGTCTTCTTTTTCTCTGGTGTGCATGGTATTTTTTGAGCTTCTAATAGAGGAGAATCTTGAACCTAAATACATTAATGACTGTTCGAAGGCGCCATACAGGTTGTATATGCTTGTTTGAATCTGTTTGGATTTTCAACATAGGATTCAGAGGTCCTGTAAATCTAGCTTCCAGTTGAGAGATCTTCTGACTTATGTCGCTGAAAGATGAGCTAATTCCATCTTCTTTAACATCTTTAGCGTTCATAATAATATTGCCATTAGACTACACTAATTTTATTATACTAAGTTCTGGATGAATAAAACATAATGGAAGCAACTATTACTACAATCCAACAGATTAGTGAATCTCCTAACCAAAAACTAGCAAAAAGACGCGACACAGGTTTCCCACAGTTTGTCTCAAATCAAAACGAAAAATCGCAAAAACCGAATCTTTTCAGTTTGCTACCAGCATTACATGGAGGAATTCAAGGCCGTAAAAGTATTATAGGCAATAGAGATTTCACTAAATCCTATTTAAAAACAAAAAACAATATCTTCCCTGATCATGAAAGTGCTAGAATTATTTATATGACACCACAACCAAAAAATTATTTAACTAAAAGAAGTGTTAGTATTCAGACTCTTTTTGAGCAGATTTTTCAAGGTGAATTGGAAAATAAAAAAGAAAAATCGTTACTTTGTCAGAAAATCATATTTGAAAATGAAAGACAGAAAAATTTTGGCATGGATTTATTGACGAATGAGAAAATGATGGAGGATACTTTGAAATCAGTTCGTGATGGGACTATAAAGAAATATGAAGATTTTTTTTCATCTGTGATTAAACATAAACCGTTGTATATAATTAAAGAAAAACCTAAAGAAGAAAATATTCTTGACAAGAATTTTAGGAATACTACAAATAGAGGTTATCAATCAGAATTTAATATAGATTCGAATAATGAAATTATAAAAGAAAATCAGATTTCAGAAGATTCTCCTGAAAATATGATTAAAAATCCTAATTTGTATAATCAATCAGAAAAAACATCTAAAAATAATCGCCCTAAAGCAATTAACCTAAAAAACCCTAGTAAAAAAGTCCCTTTAAGTTCAGGCTTAACTGAAGAAAACAAAGAATCAACTTCAGAAAATGTGCCAGAAGACGAAAAGATATATAAAAACTTACCTACAATCGAAAAACTACCAAAAGAAATTTCAATTGAAAGCAAAAATATTGAAAATGAGGAAGAAAAAAATCCTCAAAATTGCTATAACGATATAGAAAGTCTTACTGAAATAGAAGAACTTCAAGAATCTGTTATAAATTCTCCAAACGGAAATGAGCTTATGGACAATTTGATAGAAAAAAATATAAATGATGATGATTATTATGAAAATCATGAAGAAGATTTAGAATATTATGTATATGATAATTCAATAAAAACTAAAGAAAGTCCTCTAAAAATCCTAATGAACAAAGAAGTAGAAGAAATAGCAGAAATTTCTGAGGACCTTGAAGAAAATTCTGAATATATAAAATCATCAAATAAAAGCAAAAATTCTGATTCCAGTGTTTCAGACTCAATTTCTTTATACACCAAATCAAAAAATGATGAGAATTCCGAAAACTTGTATTCAGATAATCAAGAAAGTCCTAATAGTTCAAAAGCATCCCAAAAACATATTAAAAAATCTAACCCAGAAAACTCAGATAATGAACAAGAAACAAACAATATTCAACAAAGCATTAATGACCAAAACAAATTATCTTTAAACCAAACATCAGCCAATAAATCTGAATATAATGAGCCTAAAAACCCCCAAACAGAAAACTTCAACTCATTAAAAAATACATCATCTATGCCACTTATCGCAAGGTCAAAAAGCAAATACCTCGATATTTTCAGCACAACAACTCAAGAACTCTTAGAAACAATCTTTAAAGAAAACACAAAAAAAAAGGGAAAAAAACTTGAACCAAGGAAATCACGTTCAGATAATATAGAAAATGTTCTTAAAACATCAGAATTTTCTAGACTTAGTAGTAGTAAAGAAAAATTTAGAAATGAACCAAGTAGTGCAAATATTGATAGTGAAAATTCTAAGACTTCGGATATTAGAAATCAAATAAATTATAAAGAATATAGAAAACAACAAACTGGATATGAAAATTTTAATAATGATTCTAGTCGTAGAGGTACTATTGGAAATTTAGAAAATGAAATAAAAAGTATGAGTAGTAGGAAAAGTGCTATATTTCCAATATTAAATAAACCTAAAATCAAACGACAAAGTGTTATGAGAGTTTATAAAAGTAGGACAATTTCTTCTAAAGAATCAGAACAGGATTTAGATTCATATAAAGCTTCGATGTTTATTGAAAATACAAGCAAAATAGTCATTTTTCTTATAATTAAATTAAAAGAAAACTCGAAAAACAAGTTTACTAGAGGGAATAATAGTCAAGAGATTGTGGTGAGTGAAAATTCTCTTAACCTTTGTGTGACTATAGCTCGATTTCTTACAGGAACATTAAAATTATTAAAGTTTACTAATGAAGCAATAATAAAAGAGGAAAAAGATGATATAAAACAAATACTTAATGGGATATTTTTTAATAAAAAAGTTAAACCTGCCATTGTTGAAGTTAATTGGCCTGAGCGTCAATTAAAAGATACGGAGAAAATTACTGAAGAAAATTGGATTATCAAAGATGCGACTGATAAAGAAATGAAGGACAGGTTGAATCTGAAATTAAAGTTTTTACATGAAAGCAAGTCTGTTTGTACTTTGTATCGTACAGCGAAAATAAATGTAAAAGATTTGGATGATTCTTTTGATATACCAAAAAAACAAAAGCGTGACAAGAATTCTAATGCAGATTTTATAAGAGAAAGGATTAGAAAACTGTCGAAAGAAAGGTTAAAAAATCATTATTTGATAAAATCAAGTTCAAATAATTATAGATATAAGCATATATAATATCATATTTTAAAATATTTTTTGTGGTATTTTATAATATATTAGCCTTTAGGAATTTAAAGATAGATTTATAAGTTTATTATTTTCAAAGCATAATTTTGATTATTAAAATTTAATGTATGAAGAACTAATTATTATATAAATCTAAAAACATTTTTTATTGTGAAGATTATGTCATTGTTTAGGTTGGATTTTATTGACGAATTTGTATTTTATGAATTATGGTTTATGGTTTACCTAGTTTATAATATATAAACAGCCACTTTATATTTGGTGGATAACCTTATAAATTCTTCTTTTACAAATTCATTTAGTATTTTAAAATTATTATAAAAGTCTAATATAGACTAAATGTAATTAAACTTACGTTGATGTTTTATAATTATATATTTATAGCAAATACTTGTAACAAAAATATTACATTATAATGAGAAAAAAAATTAGCTTTTGAAAATTATTGATGTTCTTTTTTAAAGAATAAAATAGTCTGAAAAGGGTTTTTTATATAACCCGCTTTCCATAGTAATCCTTCCCGAACCATCATATCTGCACTTTTATCCTATTACTTTGATAAAAATTAAATATATAATATACTGATGGACACTTCTAAAAATAGGAGACTACAAGTATTTAAAAGCATCACAAGGGATCTAACTCCTGAACTCTTAGTAAAAGCTTTTCATACCAGCAGTCATTCTAAAGCAATATCAACGAGCAGTGCTATTCAGTTTTCTTTTTTCCCTACTGATGAGGATTTCAAAGCTCCTTTAATATCTACACCTCTGCACTCTTCTGGATCGACAAATCCATCTTTTCTCTCAACTCCACGTCAAAATCTACCCAACTCAGGACGTTGTGCAATATCAGCTTATAAGCCAAACGAAATGCACACAATAATGAGTTCAAAAGGGTCTTTAAAATATAGTTTCCATCCATCAAAACCTGAAACATTAGAAAACACTTCAGAAATCTCAGGAAATGTTTCATTTGAGAGCTCGTCTGATTATTTTTCAGTGTTTTCAAATAGCCCAATGCTGTCCACAAGCACTCAGGAATCTAGTAGGGAAGAGTGTGAAGAAAGAAGAAAACCAAAAAAAAGACCTTTGGGACCTAATGAAAAAGACTTGTATGTGATAAAAATACAAGCAATTAAACTTAATCAAGATACACGGACTACTGTTATGATAAAAAATATACCGAATAAATATACGCAAAAAATGCTTTTGCAGGCTATTGATAAGAAATTCATGGGAACTTACGATTTCTTGTATCTCCCAATTGACTTTAAAGTAAGGTTTATATAGAATCGGTGCAATGTTGGATATGCTTTTATTAATTTTTTAGACTTTAAAGTTATCCCTGCGTTCTGTCAAGAGTTTAATATGAAGAAATGGGAAAAGTTCAACTCTGAGAAGATCTGTGAGTTGGCTTATGGACGCATTCAAGGACTTAGGGGGCTTATACAGCATTTTCAAAACTCGTCTGTTATCAATCAGGTTGACAGTAAAGTAAAACCAGTAATCCTGGGCAAGCATTAAAAATATTTTTTAGTGATTTGATGCTAAAATACATGATTATGGGGTATGAATTAAAAATATATTCTCCGTCCCACATTGCATTTTGATAGTATAAAACTTAAAATAATAAAGTATTAAAGACAACCAAAATGCACCAAACTTATCCTACAAGTATTTTTTATTGCCGATTATCTCTTAATCATAAATCTCATACTTTTATTTTTAAAATCCAGAGAGTCTAAATTCATTAGTAACTCGAAAGATAAAACGAAGCATAAAAAATACATCAATTGTTATTATAATTAAATAATCGATTGAATATAATACTGATAAGAAGTTAAATAGTAATGCATACAAATATCTCACATAGCCAAGCAACAAAGTAGTCTTTCATAACACCAAGACTTACCTGTTATTATATATTTTCTCATATTTTTTAATACAAACATTTATGATAAAGATAAGGTATTCTTTTAAGAGAATTTATTTTATTGATATATTTAGGGGAGCGGTTTCAATAAGAATTATAAGAGTTATGAGTAGTTTAATGGCAATAAATAGTTTGTTAAATTCTATTTATATTTTTTTTAAAGGGCTTCACGCCTTACATGCATTTTTTATTACAACCATAAGAAGATATTTATTATTACTGTTCTATGCTATATAATTAATAATATTTGATGATATGTACTAATTGTTCAAGTTCTGATCTTGAGACTGATCCTGTCCATGGTGAGTTAAGATGCACAAGTTGTGGTATGGTTCTTGATGAGAGCCAGATCACATCAGAAGTCACTTTTAGTTCTCACGCTGTGGTTGGAACTTTTGTGTCAAATGGAGGTCGGTCATTTAGAACAGCCAAAGGGTATTCTAGAGACTCTCACGAGCTAACTTTAGCCCGAGCCCAAAAAGAAATTCAAATCCTAGCCTCAAACATGAAATTATCTCAAAAAGATGCTGAGTCAGCTTTTAGAATCTACTCATTAGCTCAACAGATAAAATTCATACAAGGTCGTAAAAGCTTACATGTTATAGCAGCTGCTTTATATATTGTTTGCAGACAACAAAAAAGTGCTCATTTACTTATTGACTTTTCTGATGCTGTTGGTGTAGATTTGTTTATATTAGGCACAGTGTATCGAAAGCTTGTTAAACTATTACATATGCAAGTACCTTTAATAGACCCTTCACTTTTTATTCATAGATTCTGTTCTAAGCTTGATTTCGAAGATAAAGCTAACACTGTAGCTATGACAGCTAATAGGATTGTACAGAGAATGAGAAGAGATTGGATGAGTTCTGGAAGGAGACCTACTGGACTTTGTGGTGCTGCTATTTTAATATCAGCTAGGTATCATGGATTTAAAAGATCAACTCAACAAGTTCTTCAAGTTGTTAGAGTTTGTAATGACACAATCAGAAAAAGACTTGAAGAATTCGAAAAAACTTTAGTTGCTAGTTTAACACGTGAAGAATTCGAAAATTTAGATTTAGAAAATAGTGATCTAGCAGAATCAAATCCACCTAGTTTTAGACCGAATATGAAAAAAGAATTAAAAGCTATTGAAAATGTTTCGGTTTTAAGGATAAAAGAAGAACCAGAAGTTGAAACACTTTCAGATGTTGATGAAGATGAGATTGAAGAATTTATTTTAAGTCCTGAAGAAAGTTTATTGAAAAGTATTATGTGGCATCAGATAAATTCTGATTGGATTGAAAAACAAAAAAGGAAAAAAGCGCATGTTGAACCGGAGTTGAAGAAAAAACGGAAAAAAAGAAGCGAGAGTTTTCATGATGCGAAAACTCCTGCTGAAGCTTTGAAGATGAGTGGGAAGCTTAGTAATAAAATGAAGATTGAAGCTGTTGAGCAGTTGTTTAATGAAGGAAATGATTATAAGTATGATCCACTATTATAATCTTAAGGTTTATTAATTCATCATGTTTTAATTCTGAAGCTAATCATGTAATAAATTCCATGATTTCTATTTGATTTTATCTATATTTGTAGTTATTTGCTTATAAAATATATAATTACTAAACGAAATTTTTTCTTATTGAAATCCTATTAAATGCAAGAAAATTACTTAATCACAAGTGATTGTCCTCTCTCGCTTTCACTATCAATTCTCGCTTTTCGTTTCCTATTCCAAATATAAATAATCAGTAAAATCAATAAAATTCCTGCAAGTATATATCCAGCAATCTGCGCAGCTAACATAACAGTTAAAACAGTATGAATCAGTCCAAAGTACTTATCAACAATATGCTGGCTCAACCTTTCATACCTCTGCACAAAGAAAAATGGCATATAAGTCCTATATCCATAAGTCTGCAAGTTATAAAGTCCAAGTTTTGGATACAAATTATCAGGTTTTAACTCAAAATTGTATTGCAATTGCTCCATAACATGCAATACAGTCCCTGAGTATTTCTCAACATCAAATATCGACTCATAATTTTCAGGGACAACAAGCGAAGGATCAGAATAGTTTATAAGTTTAAGCAAAGTTGGATCTGCACTTAAGAAATACGGCTTTGACCCAAAAAGTGGTGCAGTAAAAACATTGGTTTCATTAACAACTCCATTAGGTCCAAAAGCATAGTATTTTGTATTTTCAGGATTGACTTTAGCACTTTGTAACACAGAATTACTAATTCTATACCTTAAACATAAGAATTCTCTTTCAGTAACTTCTTTAATATAATCACTATCAAAAACTAAACTACCTTGATCAAGGAAGAATTGAATATTATCATTTTTTGACAAATAAGGTCTAAAAGACCAAGCATCAGTCCCACCAATAGGAACTTCTTCAGACCATGGGTTAAGATTATACCAAGTAAGATTAGGACCAGTATTATTAGGTAATTGACCAAAATACCCTTTCATAGGAACATTGATATAAGGTTGTCCTCCATAAAGTCTATATTCTCTAACATTATTAACATGAGTTTCTCCAGTATCCATCCCATCTCTAAAATCCAAACCCATTCCTTCAAAATGATCTTGTGTCATATTTTGCCCAATACTTGTAGATGTCAAATCAGTTGAAGGATTACCTCCAAGTAATGGGTTTGTAACTAAAGCCATTTCAAGTAAAGGTTCAGTATCATTCCATAATATTGTATTAACAGATTTAGTTTGAATTAGACCTCCAAGGAAATATAAATCAATCATGTATCTTAAATAATCAACAACAACATTACCTTGAGTTAAGTTAAATGCTTGTTGTTGAATATCGATTGATCCTTCATATTCATATATAAAAAATAATTGGAATTGAGTACTACATAAAAGCCCATTGAAACTTAAAAGGTAATTGATTTGATTATCACTTAGAACTGGAGCATTCTTTTTTTGTGAATAGGAAAAGTATTCAGGAGTACCGGTAAGACCCATTGATAAGAAGTCATAGTTTATAATTGAACTTGAGTTTCCTATATGTAAACTAGAGAATATTGATGGTAAATTCATTGTTACAAGACCTTTACCCCATTGCATTTTAGCTAAGTACATAGGATCACATCTTAGTCCAGAATTTGGACAATTATAATTAGTTTTTAGGGTTAAATCGTATCTAGCAAAAGTTTGGGTTAAGCTATTGGAAGTTAAAAACAAAGTTTGCATGCTTGTGTTGTTTAAAGATGAGAGTTTTTGGAAAGTAAACCATTCTGTAGAGTTCTCACCATTCCAATATGTAAGGATCCATAGTGCCATACCATTGCTACTTGAAGTCCAGGAGAGTCCATACATATAACAAATTGAAGATTCTTTAGCTGATAAAATATGTTCGACTACATCTGGACAATTAAATTGCTCAGCTTGAGATTGTAAAGATGCATAAACACTTGTTATTGATATTGGTAATACTTGAGACATACCAACTATTATTGAATAAAGAGTCTGGCTGCCAACAGATCCTAAAGAAGCTTCAGTTGATATCCCTCTATTTTGTATATTATAAACAACAGGATCATATCTACCTTGTAAAGCAGTAAAATCTATAAGGGCGTTTACATAATCCCATAACACCCTAGCATGATTTTCAGTTGGTAATTGTAAAATATTAGCAAGTCCGCTGAAGTTTCCTTGATAAGAAAGGTCAAAGAACTGATTCATTTTCCCAACATCAAGTAAAGTGCTATCATTATAAGCAGGCCATCCAGTAGTCCGATTGTAGTAAAAAAGCAAGTTATAATTGGTTTGATTAAAATACACTCCTGGGTATTTAGTTTCTGTAGAAGTAGCATTATAATAATAGTATATTTCAGGGAATCCTGGTGTAGAAGAGTTCGTTGTTGCTATTGATGGAGTTGCTCCAGCACCTCCTGGAGGGAAACGTGTGACAAAAGATGAGTTCCATTGAATTGCTGATAAGTACAATGGATCACAAAGTTCTTCACCTCCATAAAGATCGCATTCATAGTTAACATATACCATGTATGTTATTAATTGATAAGCATCATTAAAGTATCCATTAAATAGCAAAGTCATCTGATTATTAGTCAAACCAAAATATTGCCATAGTATATAAAGATTCCCAGTTATTGGTGTAGGAACAGAAAATGTCCCATTTACTGAATTTTCTACTAATGCTTGAACCCAAACCTGCATATTAACAGTATTATTCATTCCGTAATTTGGATCATACCATAACTGTTCTGCTAATTCTTTACTTATTCCTGATGGTTCGAAAACAACTAAATAAGCTACAGGGAAACTCAATAAAAACCCTTGAACACCAGTCGCATATATAGTAATAGCTAGTGTAGTTTCTAAACCATTGATAATTGAATATAAACCACTTATGGCAAGTTGTTGTCTTGAAACATGTTTTAATTGATCCCAAGCCCCAAAAGCTCCAACACTTATTGTTGTTATTTTATCGTCAGGGGTTAAATTTGAAGGCCATTCTGTATGATGAGTTATTTTCTCATATCTTAAAAGATGGAATCTGATAATTTTATGCCCATCATATTTATGACGACCAATGTTGATGAATTTATCGTATTCTTGGTATAAGTATCCTGATTTATCTTCAAGATTTGGAGGTTCACCTTCGAGAAGACCTTCAGGGTTTAAAAGATTGAAAAGATGATAGTTTTGGTACATGATGCAGTCAGAGTCTCCTGGAAGTTCACCCCAAAGCTTTTTGCCGTTTGAACTGGTTAGTTTTACTGAGTCTTTTACATTATCTTCAAGCAATTGTGACAAGATTATTGGTGTCAGTATTGCGATTAGAAGAAAAACTATTGCCCAGCATGCTAAACAGCACCCGATCACCCATGGCTTTTTAATCATTATTTCACCAATATGTTATTTTAACTTAAATAGGATTAGAATATTAGATAAGGGTATTTAGTAGAGAAAAAAATAACTTTGTTTGGAATTGGTTGAAAAAATTAATTTTTAAGTAAGGTTTTGGGTGAAAGATGGGGCTAAAGGTTAGGTGTAAGAGAAATTTGTAAGAAATTTACTAGTGAAGATGAGTTTTTTAGTTTTTTTGGTGGGTAGATAATTTGGTTTTATAGGTTAGGTGATTGATTGTGATGATGGGTTATTAAGGTTTGGGATGATGTGAGGTTGGAGAAGAAGATGGATATTGAGATATTATTTAAGAGATTGGGTTGAGATTTATTAAAAGTATAAGAGTAATATTCTTAATTATGGCTAGGGATTTGGTGAAGGGATCTTTTTTATGTAGTTTATTTGAATTGGTTTTCTTATGAAGGGATTTTGATAGGATTATCACTTTTATGTATTATTTATTGAAATGTATGCTTTGTGCAGATTGATTGCTGATTATTTAAAATTTGTATTGTGATAATACTTAGGGAATTGTATTTATAACTTGAATAACTATGATTTTTTTTTTGAAGTTAAATTTGCTTATATATTGATTTATAAAATAAAAATAAGACTTTTAGTAATATATTTTCACTTTAATCTAGTAGCATAGAAAATAAGGCCAAGATTTTATATAGGTAAACAATTTCTAGGTATGATTAATAATTTCAATGTAGAGAAATATTTCAAATAAAAATTATATTTACTCAAAGATGAATTATAAAAGAAAAAAATAGATAATCATGTAATTTTTATTGATTTTTTTGACTCCTTGAATTTGATTTCTTAGATTCTGTAAGGCTATAACAAGAATATTTTTCTTAATATCTTATGATAAATTAACATTTCCTTATTCTAAAATTTTGGCTGTAATTTGACAATGTCTTTAACTACTGTATCATCATCACGCATGAAAATAGCTCCATATAAATAAGATAGCTTGCATCCTATATGCAAATTGAGAATAATAATCAAAACTATCTGCTCAGAGATTTCACTGTTTTGTTAGTTGAAGTGGTAATAAGATAGCAAGCCCACATGAATTAACCACTTTTTGATGATATTTAAACAGATAAAACTTACATAAAATTAGGTTGCAAAGTTCAGTCACATTCTAATATAAAATGCTATTTGCCTCAACTCAAAGGCATATATTTAAGCTAGCTAAAGATAAAATATTCTCACTATTTTAGGAAGTTCGATTATTTATTAGGAAAAAGCTATAGGTATTTAACATTGGATAATTATCATTTCTTTTGATATATATTTAGAGAGTCAATTTTTATAACTAAATTACAATCAAATCGAAGATTTTGATGTGATGGAAGAGCAAAACTGGATATGAGCTTAAAAATAAGAGAAAGAAAAAATCATGCTAATTAATAATCTGGAAACTAGGTTTGAATTAATAGTTCAACAATTATCACTTTTGATCTATGATATTATCAAGTGTATAAAGATTTTGGCTATACAGATTTTTATGTATTTTCTATGGGTTTCTATTGGGGGGTCTCAATTTTCTATATATTTGCTATCAGTTTCTATGCTTTTTATATAAGATGATTTCAGCAGACCTTTTTAAGATTAAAATCGTGATAATACGGCTTTGAGACTATTAGAAATAAATAAAGTAAATCGTTTACCCAAGTTTAGTCTTGATTACTAATCAGGCTATTAAAATAAGGGGTAGACTACTCATAAAAATTATAGAAAGTATATAGGAAACTATAGAAAATAACAGAAAGTATAATATTGTTGACAACAATTTATAATAAATCTCTAGACACATACACATAAAGTAATTTTGTTAGCTTTATATTTCCAATAACTTTCTTTAACTACATCAACTAAATACTTCTAAATTCATTTGCAACCTAATTTTACTATATCATATCATCATAATAATTTGCTTCTATCATATAATTATTTCATATAAAAATAATTTATCATACCCTTTCTCATATCTAAATAACCTCTCTAAACAACAAATAACAACTTATAATCAATCCATCTTACTTCATTAAACATATATTTTACTTATCTTAAGCACGTTTTAAAGGCCATTGCCTCTTAAATTCAGTTCCAAAAGTCTTATATTCACTAAAATGCAGCATTAAATTCTCTCTACTCTTTTCAAAATTCCTTAATGTTTCTGCAGTATTCTTAATATCCTGCCATATTTGCCTTAAAAAATCCTTATCTTTCAAACTATTTGGACTTAAAAACCCTTCAGCTGATGCTGTTTTATTTAGCCTTTGTGATGTGTGCATTTCTTCTAGTTTATCAACAAGCCATTGTTTATCTCTTATATTTTTTTTCAGATAAAATACTGTGAATTCTGAAGATATAAGCAATTCTACACCTTCGAAAATGTTTTTATTGAATTTTTTTATATAAACTTCTTCAATCCAGTCTCTTTGTGAAGAAGAATAAGTTTCATAGATAGGGATAAGAAGATCTTGTAAGAATTTTAACGTGTTTTGGCATCGATTTAAAGATTCTTCTAGTTGTTTTATGATTTTTTGACTTTCTTCAAAGTCTTCATTGATTTTTTCTGATGATTTTATTGCTACACACTGGTTGTCTGTTAGTTCTTTAGATTTAAGAAGTTCAAACTGCAGGGCTTTTACTATTTTTTCATGGGAAATTGACATTTCACTAATTTCTTGATGTAAAGTTTCGATTTCTTGTTGGTGTTTTATAGTTTCTTCATGAAACTCAAAGGTCATTGTGCTGATTTTCTTTTGATGGTTTTGGATATAGGATTGGATATATTCATCTTGGGCTTCTTTTAATGATGTTTCTTGTTCAATCAGCTTTTTTTGCATATTTTTATGAATATCTTCATATGATTGTCTATCGTTTTCTAAAGCTTTTTCAATATCCTGATACTGATTTTCTGTTGCTATCAACTTTTCTTTAATTTTCTCTTTTTGCTTAGTTAGTCTTATAATTTTTTCATTAGCCCCAGCTAGCAGATCAGAAGTTTCTCTATATAATTTCTCTGTTTTTGATACAAGTAATTCTAAAGATAAATTTTTTTCTTTTAAATTTATATTTTCAGCTATTTTTTCTTGGAGTTCTTGTAAGAGTTCAGGTTTAGCTAAAGGTTTTTGTTCAAGTTGGGAAATTTCGCTAAGAAGTTCTGATATTTTTTTGTCATTTAATATTTTTTCATCAAGTCCAACTTGTTTTATAGTATTTATTTCGCAATTAAGCTCTTTGATTTTATCTTCGTATTTTTTTTCAGTTGTTTTAAAAACTTGTAGTTGGTCTGTGTATTTTTTAATTGGAGCATTTTCAAGGTTTTCAATTTTTTTTTGGAAGCTTTTTAGAAGGTCAATAACTTTTTCTTCATTTTGTGATAGGTTTTGCTTTATTGTTTGTAAATTTTCAACTTTTTGTTTGATTTTTAATTTTATTGCTTCTAGTGCACCTTTATTATTAGTGTCTATTTGTTCAAGATTGAATTCTTTATGATCTTTAGGGTTTGGAGATGTTTTTGATATTGATTCACCTTTTTCTGGGGTGTTGTTTATCTCAGAAAGGGTGTTGTAGATGTTTTTTATTGTAATAACTTTGAATTCAAGTTCTTCTTGATAACTTTCAACAAGATCCATGGTTTTTTGAATAGTCGCAAAGAGTTCTAGGATGTATGCGTTCTGAGAATGGATTTTAGGATTTTGTTGGGTTTTTTGCTCTTCGAGGTTTTGTGAGTTTTCTTCATATGGGCTTCGGGTTATTGAAATAGGTGTATTTTTTATTCTAAGTTCACTAAAAATTTTGTTGCGTAATCCCTCATAATTAGATGCAATATCAGTTGGAATAGAATAAGAAAAAAGTATTTCTTCTGCTGTCTTTAGTAAAACTAATAATTTCTTGTATGATTGTTTTCTAAGCTTTAAAGGCCTTTCCATTATTTTAAATAGATAATTAGATATATTTTAACTTTAAGATTTGATATTATTAAAATATCTGAAATTAGTATTTATTCTTTATTTATCATAACGAGTTTTGGTTTTAAATATGAATTTTTATAATTTGGAATTTAAAATTGATCTATTTTCCTTGAGTTAGCATTTCTTGATTGTATTTATCCTAACAGAAATAGATAATTTCAAAATTTCTTTTGATTTATTGAAAATAATGCATTGAACATAAGTTTTATATATTATCATAACTGTTATATATGATTTTGTGTTAGTGAAATTTGGGACTCGCAGGACAAATCTAAAAATTGTTAATAAAATTAGACTAGTATGTTCTTTGTGATATGTAGTAAAATTAATATGATATAATTTTTCTAGTGAATGAAAACTAATAAAACTATCATATTTATATCTTGATTGAAAGTTATAGATAACATAATCTCCCTTTCTAAATTCAATTTCATTAACTTTCTACTTCCAAATTCCAACTTTCCTCAAATCCAAAAACACACCCATTAATCTTTCCCCAATCACAAGCATTCCCATCATTTTTATTTATAACAAATACCTACTCAACGAAATCCTTTTAACTCCATATTATTTGAAAAAAATACAATGTCACAACCCAAAACTTTAAACAACTACATCGACGATGAACTTTTCATGGGAGAAGGGACATCTTTCAGAGTTGAAAAAAGCTCAAACGACTCTTTATATTATAGTAGTCTCATGCAGCAATCAGCCAAAAGTGGTTCTAATTCCAATGTTCTCGCATACTACATGCTAAAATCCCTACTACTCCGTCTATCTTTTCTCCGAGCTAAATCTCTAAAACTAAAAAAATTTCAAGCTCTGACCAAGTGGCGCTATCCTCCCCAAAGCGAATCTTCATACAACTTATCAGAAAAAACACTGAATTCTATGGTCTCTAATCTAAATTCAGCGCGCAAAATTCTTATACAAAAATACTTCCTTTCATGGAAAATAACCTCAGCTCTCATATCAACAAAATCAAAATTTTCATCAAGAAAAGGTAGAAGGGAAGAAGCTCATAATGCCCAAATCATCCAAATAAACAGAGTTCTTAATCAAATGCAGGTAAAAAAATCAGAAACAGAGAAATTCATAGATACGATAAATGAAAGGGAAAAAAAACTCAAAGAAACTGTAGATGGGTTACAAAAAACCCTTGGTAACTCTATAGAAACAGCAAAATATCATGAGATTTATAAAAAGCTTCAAATCGAAAATGAAAATTTAAAAGACAGACTTGAAGCTGTTCAGAACAATGTTGGGATTTTTATTAAAGAAATGAATACTGTTCTTATTCCTGAAGATGAAGCTTATAGTGATGATGATGGTGTTGAAGATTCTCATTTTAAAACTATGAGGAAGAAGAAATCTAGTATGATTAGATACAATTAAGTATAAAAATATAAAACATTAGCTTCATTTTTTTTACTAAATTCATAATTCAAATGTCAGATATGCTTAGAAGTACAGGGTATCTTAATAACATCAAGACTTTACCAAATACAAACTTTGATGATTTATTGAAATGTGTTATTTGTTATGATAAGCTTATTGATCCTAAAATGTGCCCTTCTTGTTCTAAACTTTGTTGTAAGGCATGTATTCATAGATGGCTTATTGAAAATCGATCACAGTGTCCTCATTGTAGGGCAAGTTTACGTTTAGATCAATTAGTTACTTGTAGATTTCTTAAAGATATAACACAAGCACTTGAAAATATTACATCGGTAAAAAATGAAGATGCTTTAGATAAGTGCTTGATGCATAACTGCCCGCTTAATTATTATTGTGTAAATTGTCAGAATCCGATATGTTCGGATTGTGCGATGTTTTCGACTGAGCATAAAGGGCATGAATTTCAGCATTTGCAGAATATTTATAAAAAACATGTAGAACAAATCAATACCGAGTCCAAAGTTCTGAGCACAAGAGTTAAAGATTTAGAAAAAATACTTACAGATATTGATATAAATATAGACAAGATTCGTTTAGCAAAAGAAGATAAAAGTAGAGAACTGATAATTTATATGGATCAAGTTCAGTCTCGCCTTGAAGCCCAATTAAAAGAAAAGTTCGAAATACTCAGTTTGAAAAGAGAAAAAGCCCAAGAAGAAATTTTCAGTTTAAAATCCCTTCAAACTGAACTAGATAAAGAACTTTTATATGGGGCAAAATCTAAACTTATGGCTAAAAGCGCAGATTTAGTTAAGAAACTCAAAGCAATTAAATCTTTACCTTTATCAAACTATGAAACTTCATCTTTGTCATGTGAATTCCAATCAGAAGTGATTCCCAAATATGAAGGTGGGACTTTTATATTAAACAACTATATCGATGCTCAAGCAAAAGCTGAAGTTGTATATTCAGAAGCTTTAAATTCTAATGGGCTTATATGGAGACTTAAAGTTTATCCAAATGGTAATGGTATAGCAAAAGGTAGTTATTTATCTGTATTTATTGAATTACTTAAAGGTCATAGAGAAAGTGCTAAATATGATTATAAAGTTGAAATGGTTCATTGTATTGACCATAGTCAGAACTTTTCTAGAGAGTTTTCTTCAGAGTTTGAAACTGGAGAATGCTGGGGTTATAATCGTTTTTATCGTATTGATCAATTGGTTACTGAAAATTTTTTAAATTATGATGACTCTTTATGTATAAAATTCTATATAAGACCACCAAGTTATTATCAACTTTATAAAGATCAAAAATTTTATATAAAGAAATTGATTGAAAAAGAAAATAAATCTCAAGAAAAAATTTTAGAACTCATGAAAAAACTTGAAAAATATGGAGAAAAAACTGAAGAGTTTAGGGATGATAATGATGATGAATGTAAGGGTGAGGATAATGAATTAAATCTTGAAGAAGATAAAGAAAATGAAGATGCTAGGTTTAAAAATAGTATACAAAAATCCCCTGGTGAGATAAGGAATTTTATAAATAGTAATATGAGTCCTGAAGAAATCAGTTCTGATGGGGAAATTGTTAGAAAATGCTTAGATTGGAGCGAAATGCAAGATATTCCAGATTTTCATAGCTGTTTAGATGCTTCTCCTAATGATTTCTTAGATTCTTCAGAAAATGATGAGAACGATTTGTATCTTTAAGATAATTTATATAATATTATGGTTTGGATAATATTTTTTTTATCATTTTAGGTGTTGTGCTTGTAGTTTATATTTGATAATTTATAAATCATTATATAAATATTTGACTAGCATTTAATATAAGATAATTTTAATGTGGAAAGAGATTATTGAAACAAAAGTTATTAGAGCTGAAGGTATTGACTTAAACAATTTGATTAGTTTGATATATGTTACTGATATCTTAGCTGAAGAACTTACACCTTATAATATAGAAAAATCATTTGAATTGCCTTTAAAATCTACTTGTAGGATTGTTTTGAAGTCAGTCCTTACTGGAGAAAGCTTAAGTGTTAGTTTTAACACAAAGATCTTTGATGAAGATGGGGTGCAATGGCTTCCACTTTATAGAAACCAACAAAGTGATTACTTAGAAAGTATTCCAGATGAGGTAATAAGTCCTAGAGTACTTATGCTTCTTCATAAGAAAAATAGTTTTGACATAATAATAGAAGGAGGTGAAAAATCTGAAGTTGGTAGCGAATGTGAAGATGATTATATGCCAGAAATCAAATTATGTCGTAGTTTTATTGAAAATTTACCCATAAGCCCATTTGATGATATAGATGAACATCAAGGACAAGAAGCAACTGAAGTTAATAGCCCACCTAGGTTTTCTATAGGAATCGCAGATGAAATCAACCAGGAACTGCGAAACAACCTTGAAAGGTTAATGAAAACTTTAGAAATCGAGAAGAAAAGTAAAGAAAGCATATCCAAAGAAATGGAAAACATGAAAAACTGTTTTTTAATCGAGTTAAGTGAGGCTAAAAAACGTGAAAACGAGCTCTTAGACGAATTCAAAGATGCGGAAACTCGTTTTTCAGCTTCGAAATTCGAAATGATAAGACTAAAACATGAAATAAAATCAGTTCAAGCTGAAAATACCAGACTCCAACAAGCTTTGCATCAAAGCGAAATGTCGCAGATTTCTAGAATTGAGGAAATGAGTAAAAAACTTGCCATTTATGAAGATAACCAATCAGAAACAGACAGTATTCTAACAAAATTATCTGAACTAACAGGGCATAATTTTGATAATCATAGTGAAAAACTTAAAGAAAAAGATGAGATTATTAAGAAATTAAATAGAGAAATTACTGAACTTAAACTTAAAGCTCCAATGATTCCCCATATGAAAAATACAGTACCTACAGATGAATTAGATGAGGCTGTGAATAAATATTCGATGAAAATAAAATTAAATGGGCCAATTGTTAAAGATAAAGAACAAATTTATGTTTATAATGGAAAGAAAATAAACTTGTTGTTGAAAGAAGGACAATTGCTTTGTAGAGTTGGAGGGATTTTTAAACCTTTTGAAGAATGTATTAATGGTGGTGTGATTGTTGAGCCTCCTTTGTATAAGTCAGTGAAAAATTCATTTGAGGTTGTTAGAGAAAATGAGGATACAAATAAAACTAGGACTAGTACTGGGAGAATATCTAATAAATCTCTTACGATTAGTTCAAGGCAAAGTAAAAGAAAAAGTCCGTTTAATTAAAAGTATTATTACTTAGTGAAAAAATATTTCAAATAAATTTTAAGTTAGGGTGTTAAATTTGTATTTTTTTAGAATAAGATTGTGTTAAGGAATAGAAATATTTGATGATTATAATAGTTATTAAAGTTTTTAAGATTAGTAAGTTGGTTAATAGAACTTAATAGTAAAAATTTTAATGTAAGTATTATATATAGTAAAATAATATCCTGATTAAAATCTATTATTAATCTCAAATAAGTATGCTAGAAAATTTTTATCAAGACTTTTGGCACTACTAAAATAATGAAAGTGCCCATAAGTATCTAATTTCCTGTTCTCTAGATGTCAAAATTCCTCGAAATCTCAATAAATAGGCAAAAAATCATTTTTAAGCATTTATAGATAAAAATTCCTTTATATCTTTAAATGTGTAGATAAACTCAAATATGACGAAATAAGAATTCCCTTCCAGAGTTTGGTTTAAAAAAGAAAACTTATCTCAGAAATCTAAAATTATATGACCCATTCATTTATTAACAAAATATACAACTCATAGAATATTAGAGTGTCAATATTTATCTCGAGTTCTCATATCTTTAACTATAATATTAACTCAAAATTTCCAATATCATAACAACTAAAATCCTCAAAGTTAAACATGAAAAAGTTCTAATTTCCATAATAAAATATGGAAAGTGACCCTGTAAAAGAAGAGGTAGTTGTTGCGCAGTCTGTTGTCGGAGATGACGAAATTGAAGAATTAATGTAAGAATAACATAGAAAAAATCTCGAAGAACAATGCAAAATAAATGAGAAATCAGGGAACTTTTTAGAAGCTGACAAGATCTATCAAAGAATCCTCGAGCTAAAAAAACAAGGCCAACAGAAAAAAAGAGAAATCCTCATTGCAAGACAAAAAAATGAAGCTTCCGACATTGAAACTGCATATCAGGAAGAGTTAAAACTTCACAACGCTCAATGGCAAGAAAAGCTCACTTTATTTAAACAAAGTTGTAAAGATGCAGAAGACCAACTGATAAAAAAACAGCAAAATGAAAGCGAAACTAATAAACTATCTTTAGAAGAATCCTTACCAATAATCCCAAAACATTCTCCTGAGCTTTTAAATTTAAAAAGAATACAAGATACACTTGTTAGAAATAAAGAGTATAAAGAAGCTCATTATGTACAACAACAGATGATAGAATTAGAAGAAAAACTTAAACAGACTTGGGGAATTGATAGAGATGCGAAAATACAACAAAATCTAGCTCAGTTAGCTAAAAGGCAGGAAAATGAAATGGCTTCATTTAAACAGAAAATATTGTCAGGAGCTGAGGAGTTGAAGAAAATGAGATCTGCGGAATATGAGAGTTTATTGAAGAAATATCAGAACTTACGTAAGGAACTTGTTATAACACATAAGTTGGAGCAGAATAGGTTTGAAGGAAAACATACTACAGGATGTGGTACGACAAGGATTGATTTGAACCAGTCATCAAGAGCTATTTTTAATTTAAGGACACCAATGAGCTCAAGACCTGCTACTGCTGCTGGAGATAGATCGATGATGGGAAGTTCTTCACTTAAAAACCTCAGTTCGCCTTAGATATCATAGTTAATAAGATAAAGTAGATTTTAGCTAGATTTTATTGTAAGATAGATATTTTAGTGGATAGAATTAAAATTTTTATCAACTTTTCTACTTTTTTATATGAAAATCCTATAAGCAATAGATTTTATTTTCAACACAAAGATTTAAAGTCATTTCATAGATAATCTTTTATAATAAAAGGCTTTTTTGTATATACATTATTATTATTTTATCTTAAAAGTTTGTTTTTTATCTTTAAGGTGTTAGGCCAAAGTATAAAAAGAGAATTTTAAATTTTGATGAATAGTAATATCAGTCAATGACCACAAATAAATATGCATAAAAGCTTAGAAAAAGCTAAAACTGTCCCTAAAACTAAATTGTCCTCATGGTCAAACCCACAGCTAGAAACCCCAGAGCCTGTAAGATTGTCAAGAGGAAGATTTGAAAAAAATGCTCAAGCTCCAAAAGCTCCATCTCCAAAAAGTCAAACTAGTCATTCAAAGGCAAGTCCTGCTATAAGCCCATCTATTACTAGTTCAGCTATCATGGATGAACCTTTAGAATTAAGACAAGAACAAAATGATGGAGTTTATCAAGAAGTTCATATCTCATCATCAAGAATAAGAAATTTAGAGCTTACATTAGAAAGAACTAAAAGAACTTATGATAATCAATTGAATTATATGCAGGAGTATATAAATTTTCTTAAAAGAAAACTTGGGATCTCAAAAAGCTCTGATAGTTTAGATGAAGAGTTTGTGTCGAGCTCAGAGCAAAATACTGTGATTAAAAACCTCAAAGGTGAAATCGAACATTTGAATCAGGTTATTATAGGTAAAGATAATGAAGTAAGTAATTATCTTGAAGAACTCTTTGAGAAGCAGAATCAAATAACTTACTTGCAAGAAAAATTGGAAAATATGGAAGAGGCAAATGACAGACTAAGAAATAAACAGTCATTAAGTTATGAGGACAGGATAAATATCGAAAGAGAATTAAAGCAGTTTTATGATAAACAAATGCAAGAAATGGAAAGAGAACGCACAGCTTTGAAAATTGATTTGAAAAGTAAAAAAGATGAAATTGAGTATTTGCAAAATGAAGCTAAAGATTTCGAAGCCCAAGCTATTGAGAAATTCATGAACAACCTTGAGAAAAAACTTACAGAGCAAGTATCTCATTTATTTGAAGAACAAAATTATAATATGGCTAATATAAATGAAGATATAACAAACTATGTTAGCAGAATAGACTCTTTAATGACGACAGTAAATTATTTAAAGAGTAGTTCAATTGACGCAAAAAGCAGAAGAGCATCTTTAGAAAAAATCGATAAAAGCTTGACAGAAAAGAATTCTCTTATTGAAAATCTTAAAAAAAACCTGACAAAATCGAATTCTGAAATTGAAATACTCAAAGCAAAACTCCAGGACTGGAAAAATGAAGCTATGTCTTTAGAACAAATGGTAAAAAATGAAAAAACTTCAAATGAAGAACTTGCGAAGTATATAAAAGAACTCAATGAAAACTTAGCAAGCGAAAGAAATAAAGTCCTTGAAATCAACCCATTGAAAAAAACAATCAAAGAACTTGAAGATTTATTAGAAGCAAAACATGAGAAAATTTGTGAAGCTAATGAAACAATACATCAAGAGCATATAAAATATAATCAACTTAATATATCATATGAAGAACTTAATGAGAAATTCCAACTAAATATACAAGATATTGAAGACCTTCATGGTACTTTGACTGAAAAAGAATCAACAATAACCGAATTAGAAAAAGTTATAGAAAGTCAATCAGGAAACATTGAAAAACTTATACATTCAAATAAAACTTATTTAGAAAAACTGAAACATAGCACTGAAATATTGAAAAACAATGAACTTCGAGAGTCTGAAAAAATGAAGTTCCTTTCAGATTTAGAAACCAAAGTCCAGTATTTAGAAAGAGAACTTGCTGACTCTTTAGAAAGTATAGAAAACTTGAATTCTGTTATTAAAAAAGAGAATATCAAATATGAGTCGTTATTAAATGAAGCAAAAGAAGAAAGTTTAAGTTTACAAGAAGCTTTAGATGCATTAACAGTACAACGTGATCAAGATAAAGTAGCTTTTCATGAAACTTTAGCTGAAAAAGAAAGACTTTTTAATGAAGTTTTGACTGAACTTGAACAGGAAAAAACTCTTAATGAGAATTTGACTATTGATTATAAGAATTTCAAATTCAGGCATATTGAATCAGAAACCAATCAAGCTAAGTCAGTTTTAGCATTAAATGAAATTATTAATACACAAAAAATAAATGAAGGCAAACTTAAAAGGGATCTTGCTGAAGTTATGGTGTATAATAAAGAGCTTAAGGGTAAATTAGAAAAATTTGATGCGGAAATTACTAAGATTTATGATGAAAATGCATATTTAAGGGGAAAACTTGAAGAACTTCATTCGAATCATTCTAAAAACCAGAATAAAACTAGTAGGAATATGGAAGAACTTGAAGAAAAATGCAGAGAACTTGAAGCTTATAAGAAAAAAAATGAAGAAGATAGGGAGATTGAAAAAATTGATCTACATGGAGAGATTAAAAGAAGTAAAAATATTGAAAATGAACTGAATATGAGAATTAATCAATTAGAAATAGAAGTTGCTGACTTTTTAGAAGATAACAAAAAGAAAACTTCTATGATTAGTGAAAAAGATAATGAACTTTACCAACAAAGATTGAGTTTCACACATGAAGTCAATGAGCTCAAAGCTAAAATCAGAGAAAAAGAAAGCGAAATAACTGTGATACATGAAAGCTATAATGATATACAAGAAAACTTTTTAAGATCGAAAGAAAAAATACAAACTTTATTAGAAAAAATCGAACACAAAAATACAGAAATTGGGGAAATCGAAGCAAAACAAGAAAAAACATATCAGAAACTCTTGAAACTGAGAAAATCCCATGAAAACCTCACAAGTTCTTTAAACGCATACTCAGAAAACCTTCAAATAAAAGAAAGTACAATTCTATCTTTAACAAACACAATCTCTTCATTAGAAAATTCAATAAACGACCTACAAACAGCTAAAGATATAGAAAAAAATAACTTTTTAGAAGAAATTGCATCTAAAGATTCAGATATAACCCAAAAAGCATGTCAGATAAATTCATTACAAGGTTCATTAGAAAAAATACAATACGATGTTAAAGAATTTAAATTAAAGTCGCTTGATGCAGAAAATGTTTTGAAAAATGAGATTTTTGAATTAAAAGATGAAAAAGAAGTTTTGACTACACAGAAAAAAACTTTGGTTAAAGAAAATGCGATTTTAACACAAAATATTGTTGATTTGAAGCAGAAAATACAATATTTTGATATGGAAATAGCTAAAGCTTGTGAAGAAAATGCTGAGTTACAGAAGAAAATTGATGAAACTGAATCTAGGCATTCTTTGTGGAAGAACAAACAAGAACTTTTAGTTAAAGAAATGGAAGAAGAAAAAGAGAAACTGCTAAGGATTATTGAAGAAACAAAAGTTGATGGAGAAATGGAAGTTAAAAAAGCTCTTGAAGCTGTTGATAATAGAGAAGAAATAATAAAAAAACTCGATAATGAAATAGAAGAATATAGAGATAAAATACAAACACTAAACCTAGCATTATCAAAATCAGAAATCAAAAATGCAAAAGGAAAACAAAAGAAAAAAGATATGCAAGAGCATTTTACTGGTCAAATCCTAGGTTTTCAAAAGGAAATAAAAGATAAAGAATCTGAGCTTCATGAGGCTTCACAAAATAAAAATGTTCTTGAAAGCGAAATAAGTAAGATGCTTAAAGATAAAAAATTCCTTGAAGATAAAATTAAAGAGCTTAGCAGCCAAAACAATAGCCTACAAGAAAAGCTTAAACTAGCTACAGATGATATTGCTGACCAAAAAGAAAAAATCCGAAGATTAACTCATACAATCCAAGATGAAACAAGTAAAACAGCAATAAATCTATCAAAACTTCAAAAATTAGATGAAGACAATGAAGAAAAAGTTGCTTTAATCAACGAAATCAAAAAATCTCTAGCAAGAGCTAATGAAGAAGCAGATAGCGAAATTTGTACCCTTAAAGCCAAAATCGCATCACTTATTTCAGAAAACCAAGAACTAAAAAGCCAATTAGAAAACGTTAAAAGTGAGTCAAAGCTTTTAAAAATACAAAGTAACGAATCAGAATCTTTTCTTATAAAAAACAACTCAGATCTTACAGATGAAATAAAAAGCCTTAGATTTTCTGAGCTGAAACTGAAAAAAGAATTTCATGATTTGACTGTAGAATATGATGATGCTAAGTCAAGGATATCAAGATTAGATGATAAAACTGAAAGGATATGTGAAGAAAATAGAATACTCAGATTAAAACTTGAAGAAACTAGGAAAACTAATCTGGATATCACAACACAACAAGCTGGGATAATAACAGAAAATACTAGAAAAATTGAGACACTGCAAAATGCTCTTAATGAAAATAAACTGAACTTTAATCAAATTGAAATAAAACATCAGAATTATGTTAGTACTACTGATTTACAGATACAAGAATTAACTTTAAGGCTTAAAGAGTTTCAGACTAATTTACAAGTTGCTGATCAGGAAATTAATGAGAAAAATAATGAGATTATGAATTTAAAACAAATAAGGGCTAAGATAGAATCGGAAAATAGGATGAATAATCA
Organism: Stentor coeruleus; assembly: GCA_001970955.1. Lineage (NCBI taxonomy): Eukaryota > Ciliophora > Heterotrichea > Heterotrichida > Stentoridae > Stentor > Stentor coeruleus. The sequence goes on from MPUH01000392.1 coordinate 39,199, forward strand.
AGCACTTTCTTTGGCTAATCAGGAGATTACACAGAAGGATATTTTGGTACAAGAATTAGAACATCAGCTTAGTAGTTATAAGGATTCTTATGAAAAAGAATGTGATTTAAATGAGAATTTGAAAGGGTTTTCTGGGGATGTTTCTGAGAAAAATAAGAGTTTGGAAAGAATGATTGCCCAGTTAGAAGAGGAGAATGGTAAATGCTCAGAAATGATTAAAAGTCTTGAAGGACTTGTTGAAAAGGAACAATTAGATTTTGAAAATGCGATAAATGAAAAAAACAAACAAATAAATGATCTACAAGCACAGCTTGAAGAGAAATATTATATAATTGAAGAATTTAATAAGGAAGCAAAGGAAGTAAAAGTAGCATATATGGAATCAGAATCTTCTTTGGTTGAAGAGAACTTAAATTTGAAGGATAGACTTAAAAATACTAAGATGCAAATAGAAGACCATTATCAAGAAATATCTTCACTAAAAGAAAAGCTAGAAGAAAGTATGACTATTATTTCAAACTTTAACAACAAAATCCTATCTTTAGAAACTATTATCAAAACCCTTGAATCTTTAAACAAAGAAATCAGTGATGAAAAAATTGCACATGTCTATAAAAGCAACGAGCAAATTGAAAATCTTGAGAAAAAACTTGAAAACCTTTCTCAAATATCCAAAGATCTCGAATTAAAAAATGCAAGTTTTATCAAAGAAAATCAACTTGAAAAAACTTTACACATAACCGAAATTAGCAAATTGGACTCTATAATTTCTGATCTTAAAAATGAAAACATGAACATAAAAAAGCAACTAGAAGAATCATCAAAAATAAAATCCCAATTAACTCAAGAAGTTGAAAAATTAACAAAAGCATATGAAGAAATCAATTCAATTCTTAATAATAAAGATGCTGATATAAGCAAACATCTTAAAGATAAAGATATTGAAATACGCAAACTTCAACATTATAGGTCTGATTTAGAAGAAAAAAACAAAAGTATGACCAATTTAAATCTTAGTCTTAATGAAAAAATAGTTGAAGATTCTAGATTGATATCAAATTTAAAAGATCAATTAAATAAACATGAAGAATTACAAAAAAATATTGAGTCTAAGTATTTTGAATACTTACAAAACTTTGAAGAAAATAAAGAAAAAATTATGATTAAAGAAAAAGAAATTGAAAGATTAACTGAATATAATAAAGAAATTCTTGCTATTTATAAAGATACTGAAGATAAAAATAAAGAACTTTTAGCACATAATGAATTTCTTCAAGAATCATCTGATAATCATGGTAAATATATTGAAACATTGGAGAATAATTTGAAAACTAGCAATGAAAAATCAAAAGCTTTAGAGAAAATATTAAGTAATAAAGAAGGGATTGTCTTATCATTTGAAACTACAGTTAATAAACTTAATAAAGATTCCGAAGAATTAATGCAGCAAAATCAAGGTTTTTTGAAGGAAATTGAGAATTTAAAGATGGTGTTAGATAAGACAAGTGAGGAGTATGACAATTTAAAAAAAGAATTTGCTGATAAGAGTCAACTTTCTGAGTCAATTGAAAATGAACTTAAAAACTATCAAAGGACTTTAAGTGAATATGAGACTATAAAGGTACAAACAAGTAAAAAAAATGCTGAGCAGACTGAAATTATAGATAATCTGCAAAAAAACCTTAAAAAGTATCAAGATATTTCTAATAATTCAGAAAAGACTATTCAAAATCTTAAGGCGGTTTCTAAGAATTTTGAAGGACAAATAGAAAACTATCGTAAAGAAATTGATTTACTTAAAATGAATATCAAAAAAAGTTCAGTGGAAAATGAGAGTCTTCGTAAAGATTTAAGTGAGACAAATGAGAAATCAGTAATACTACAGACTGATTTGAAAAATAATCAGAAAAGTTTATCAGAAAAAGTTAGTTTGTATGAAGAATCGTCTAAAAAGGTCGAGGAACAAGAAGAAATGATTGAAAACTTACAAGTGGATTTAAAGAAATATCAAGAAAGTATTCGAGATTATGAAGAGACTATAAATAACTATGAAACTTCTACAATAAATTCTAAAAATACTATTGAAAATCTTCAATCAACAGTCAGCTCTTTAGAATACCAAGTTGAGTCATACACAAATGAAATCGAGAATTTAAAACTATCTTTAGAAACCATTAAAAAACAAAACGACATATTACAAAAAGAACTTGACTACAAACATAATTTATCAGAAAATCTATCGCATGACTTACAATCTCATAAAGAAACCTTATCAGAAAAAGAAATGGCTCATCTCTCTTCTCAGAAAAAATTAGAAGATGTTGCTAAATCATTACAAGAACTTCAGCAAAATCTAATCAAAGCTGAAGAAAAAGCTTTAAGACTAGAAAAAAACAATGACGGCCTTAGAAAAACTATATCATCAACAGAACAACAAATAAAATACTATAAAAATGAACTTGAATCATCTAATAAATCAGTTCAAGCTAGTAAAACTAAAATCGAAAATCTTCAAAAAGAACTCAATGCTAAAAACAATACATTAGAAGAACTGCAAAAAGAAATTAAAGATACAAAAAGCCATATTAAAAATATAAATGAAGCAAATCAAAATTTCGAAAGACAACTTCTCGACCAGAAAAAAAACAATGAAAACTATGAAAAAACTATAGAAGAACAAGGAAAAACTATTGAAAAACTACATCAAACTAACGATGAACTTAAAGAAAACATACAAAAACTTGAAAGTATAGCGCACAATAATGAAGTTGAAATCCAAGAACTAAAAGGTACAATCAAAAAATACACAGAAAAAATTGAATCAAGCGAAAAAGATCTAGAAAAACAAATGCAAACTATTGAAAACCTTGAAGGACAACTAAAAGCATCTCAAGAAAAAACTAAAAACCAAGAAGATATAATAAACAATACTCATGAAAAAATTGAAGAAATAGAAAAACAACTAGAAAAGCAAAAAGAAATAAATGAAGAATTGACAAATGATCTTGATAATTATAAAAACAGTATAAATGAGCATCAAAACATACATGATAATCATGCAAAAAAAGTATCCGAGCAAGCAGGAACTATAAGAACTTTGAATACTAAAGTTAGAACTGCAGAGGAAAAAGTTCAGGCTGCTGAAAAAAATGCAGAAAAAATCAAAAAAAGTTTAGCTGATGCTGAGAAAAAATCCAAAAATGACCAGGAGGTTATTGAAAACATGAGGATTTCACTTGAGGAGAATTTACAAAAAATAATTTTACTTGAGAAAATAATAGATGATCATTCTAAAACTTCTCAGGAAAAAGAGAAAAATAATAAAGTATTAGAAGATACTGTAAAATCTTTAGAAAGTAAGGCTGAGTTACTGCAATTTGAGGTAGATAAAAGCGAAAATATACTTCAAGAAACAATAAAAGCTCTTGAAGAAAAGAAAAATGAAATTAATCAATTAGAAGAACAGTTAAAGAAAGAAGAAGAAGTTTCTGTTACTATAAAATCACACTTAGATACTATTTTGAAAGAAAAAGATTCAGCGCTAAGGCGTAGTGAGAGTTTTAAATCTAGCTTTGATGAAGAAAAGAAAAAAGCAGCTGGTTTAGAAAGAAAAATGACCCAAGCGCTTAAGATTTCTACAAAAGAGATTGATGAACTTAAAATAATAATTCAAAATAAAGAAAATGAATTAGCATCAGAAACTTATGCCAAAGTTGAGATGGAAAAAAACTTAAATATATTAGAAGAAGAAAACAAAAATTTGCAAGCACAGATAGAAGACTTGAATGTAAAGTTGAAACAGCTGGAAATATCTTTGGAAAACGAACAAAAATCAAATGAGTCTACCTTAAAGCAACTTAAGATTTCTCAAGAAGAAAATAAATCACGTCCACAAACACCAGAAGGAGATTTACCTATAAAACTAGCAGAGCTTGAATCATTAAATACTAAACTTAAAGAAGAAATTCTAACTGTAAACAAAAATATGAACACGCTACAAATCAATATGAAAAAAGAAAAAGCAAAGTTTGAAGCATTACTTTTAGACAAAGATAAAAAATTTTCAACACAAGCAAAGAAAATGGAGTTAAATTTTGAAGAACTTCAGAGCAAACGTTCGGAAGTTGAATCTAAAAATGATGAGATTATGGTGAAAAAAGGAGAAATCAATAAATTACAAAAGGAAATAAATGAACTAAAGCAAGCTAGATTTGGTGATGCTAATAAGGAAGCACAACAAGAAAATCAAAGATTACAGTTTGAGTTGGAGAGGGTACAAAAACTAGAAAGAGAATCATCTCAGGCTAAGAAAACTCTTTCTATGAATGTTGAAGAGTTAAATAGGACTATTCTGGAATTGCAAAATAAAATTGCGAAACTGGAATCTGAAAGTAGTGAGGTAGTTGTTAAGAAATCTAGAATTGGAGGTATTATTGATAAAAGAAAATAGACCTTAATAATTATAATATTAATTCTTTTTAACCATAAAAACTATAATAATTATACGATGTATTCTAAATAATTTAGTTTTTGTTTAATAACTATGGCTTGGATTATATGGAAATAGCTTTAAAGGAGTTATAAATAAATTTATGATCATTTAAAATTATGCATATATTCTTTTTAATTAATTAATAGTTGAAATATTTTAAGTTTTAAATACAAAAAATGTGCTAATGTCATAAGAATAGTTTAATATATACTTAAAAAACAAGATTGCGTAAATATTCAAACTTTATTTTCTTATAAGATTTCAATTAAACTTTCTCATCTAAAATTTACCAATTTTTGTTATTAGTTATCATGTTTAAAACTGTGCAAAAAACGAAAATTTATATTTTTTATTTAGATATATACATTGATAATAATTCAAAGTAAAAACAAATTCACTACTGAAATAAATATTTATTATTTGTGTTAATGCAAATTTAATAAAGACATAACTAATAAAATAAAAAGACTAATATTTTTAAGTTATTCATAGTTAAAAATAATCATTATGAAAATATAATACAGCCTAGGATTAAGAATAATTTTTCTAGCATTATCTCTCTATGAAAAAGTTGAATTTTAAGAAGATGTATAATTTCCTATAAAATATATGGAAATATTCTAAAATATATTGTCAAATAAGCAATATACTTCATTTTATTATTCATAGCTACCTACTATGTAATTTATAAAATCAGCATATATCTTAAACCCATAAAACTGAACTTATTATCCTAATACATTTTAATTATTTTATCATGCATTTAAGTCATCTAGCTTTATAATAATACAATGAACTTTTTCTTAGAAAACCAAAATCTCAAGAAACCAAAAAAAGCACTATTTGATTTATACAGCAAGATAAAAAAATCTTCAGTCTTCCAAAGGATGTACACATTCCGCAAAACAACATGGTACTTCTTTCGAATAATAAAGCAAATGCAAATCTTAACACTTATTATCTTTTATGATGATTTCAAAGGAATTATGAGCTATTTTCATTGGGCTAGTTCATTTTTAGGGCTTATGAGATTAGATATTTGGTTTTTAGTGAATGACATGCAAGAGACTTTTGAAATCATTTTGCTTGCAAGTGTTTTTTCAACTACCTTAATATGGTTTGTGCTCTATTTTGAATTACTTTTGAAAAAAAAAATTTTGATTAATAAACTTGTTCTAATTGTCGCTTTTTCTATGCAATTATGTGAGAATTTTTTGCTATTTCCAGTTTCATTTTATTCACAGCTATATTTATTCTTTAGTTATTCGAGTAATACTTATATAAAACAATATAACAAGAATCTGACCTTTGATATTATGAAAATACCTTTTTTTGGGGTGATATTTTTTCTATCGCTCATCAGCTCATATTTCCACACAATTTTCGGATATTCTTCAAGATATACCTTACACGATACAGAAAAAAGAGCTCATTCAATTGTTCAGCTAAAAGAACTTGCCTGCACAATTTTACTGATTTTTCTTAGTATTATTCTAACAAAGGAAATATATTTGTTTATTGTCATTGCTTTAAGTATTTTATTAGTGAAAAACTATCTTGATTATATGCCCTACTTTTCCCCGATAGATAATTTTGTAGTAAGTTCAATTTGGATTATAACAATACTATTAAGCATTTTTGAAATTTTGATACTTATTGGTGCTAATAATTTTGCCTGCTTAGTCAGTTTTTTATTGCTATGCCCAGCAGTACTTGTAGTTTATTGGGAAGTTGTAAAAAAAACCTATACACAAAAAGCTGAAATAGAGCTTAATACACCTTATGCCCTTGACAGTAAAATACGATTTCTGTTTTATAATAAGAAAAAGCTTCTTGAAGAGGATATAACCGAAATTCGTAAACTTTTCAAGAAATCAACTAAGCGTTTTATTAGTTTCAAGCTTATGTTCATATGGGAATCAAATTTCGAACTTTTTATAACAGGCAATTATGAAGTAGCTATAATGAAGCTCTTAAAATACTGGTTTTCTACATACAAAGTTAAAAATATTGAATTAAAACAAAAAAATATCAAATATAGTCCTGATCTAGAATGCCAATATTATTTCTATGCATTTTTTAAACATCTTTACCATAACACCAGATATTCAAAGCTCCTAACATATCTTTATCATTTCAATATATATAAAAAACTTGAACTCTCTACATCAATTCGCCTCCTAAAATTGTTTGAGCTTTTATTGAACTTTTCATCTAACAATCTATCAAGAACAAGGGTGCATTGCCGAAAAGTATTTAAAAAACTGGAAAACTGCAGTGATTATACAGATAAATGTATTAAAAAACATGGTAAATCTTCAGAAATCGAAAATTCTTATATGTCACTTTTAAATCTTCTTTGTCTTACTGAGACAGAAATGTTTACAGGTAATTTCCCTTTTTCTGATAATTTAATGCATAATATAGTAGATGAATCTTCACATGATGAACCTACGATTATTATTAATGGGATTAAAAATGATTTTGGGAAGATCCTATATGCGAATCCAAGAGCAACTGAAGTTTTCAAGCTTAAAAAAAGGTCAAGTAAAAAATCAAGAAACTTATTAAAACTTTTTGTCCAGCCTTTTGATAAACAGTTCAAAGATGAAATAATCAATTTCTTATTGTTTTCACATAAATCTCGTTTAGTAGTTAAAGACATGTTTTTCTTTGATAACAACAATTTACTACTAAAATATGATCTTGCTATTACTATCTGCAGTTGCAAGCAAGAGTCTTTTTTTATTATAAATTTTATAATCAGTGAAACCAAAGGCGAAGTTATATTTTATTCACCAGTAGGGGAAATAATTTCTTATTCAAATAAACTTATCAAAACTGTAAAAGGAAAAAAATATATACAAGATATTTTACCATCAGATTTTTATTTCCAAGATAATTACACAACATCGATATTTATGTCTTTAAAAAAAACTGATCTCAATATTTCTATTAAAAAAATTGATATGTATGGAAGTTTTTTTTATTATATTTCTCTTGATGGGCTTAATGCTGAGGAAACTGTATCAACAATTTCTATGAGTTTGAAAATTGAAAAATCAAAACATAGGATTTATTCTGACTATGAAAAACAAGCTAAAAGCACAAAATCATCTAATTCTATATCTGAGAAAAATAGAATTATGTTAGAAACACAACGTATTAAAAGACTTGTAAAACTTATAAAATTTCTAACGATAATACTTATAATATTTTTATTGTCAGCAGAGATAACATCGTTATTTTTTTTAACAGAAATGATTGATAACGCGAATTTGTCATTTATTATTAAAGATATTGGAGTTATGAGGTATTTTGTTACTTCTATAGGCCTAAGGACGAAAAGTTCAAAGCTTTGGCTTGAAGGTTATGAAACAGGATTAAACATAACTCAATATTCAACAATTCTCAACCTACATATATCAACTCTTGAATCACTTCTCTATGGGTTAAAATACTACGAAAATAGTTACCCAGTAGAACAAACATTTAAAGATGCCCACTGCACTATATATGATTACCACAATAATACCGTTATAAAAAAAGAAACAAATCTTTTTCAAGGACTTATTGAATTTATATCCAAATCATATAATTTACTAGAAAAAAAATTCTTAGCTCCTGATGATGCTTTTGACTACATATACCAAAATTCTCATACAAATTTACTTAAAGCTTTAAACGATACTATATACAAAGATACAATTGGCATTTTACAAAAAGTTGAATACCTATTTAATATTATCAAAATCATGGGTATAAGTTCAATAATCCTCATAACACTTCTTTTCCTAGTTTTTGCAGGTTTCCTTGTTTTCTTAGAAAAAATCAACAAAGCCCAATGGAAAAATATTTCTGGTATCTCATGTGGGACAATAACTTCATTTAGACAAAGCATTAGTAACCATATAAAAAAAAACCATGCTATCGATATTGACATGACAACTTTTTCTAAAGAAAACCCAAACATTTATGTAAGACTTTCAAGGTTTATAATTTTTTCTTCATCAGTTTTCTTAATTATTGCAATAAGTTTTTTCCTTGTAAGACATTATGTATGTGAAATCCCATTAAAAGAATTAGTTAAAATCAGAGCTTCACATATGTTTTGGGCAGGGGTTAGAAGACCAATGACTGCAAGGACTTTTTTATGGGGACGTGAATTGTTTTTAGAAATTCATAAACAGAAATCATATATAAATGAGCTTGATTTTTATCAGATTCCTTCTTTAGAATTTATGTTTAACAAATCATGTGGGGATTTAGAATATATGCAACGAAAACTTTTTAGTGATATTTTAGATCTTGATAGACAACATAATGCGTATAGTGATTATGTTAATATACTTTCAGTAAATGCTTGTGATTATGTTAAAAATGTGACAAATTGTACTAGTATTTCATTAAATAAAGGGCTTAATTCTGCCCTTGATGGGTATATGAAAGATTTAAATTGGCTTTTGAGATCTGGGAAAGAGGATTGGAAATTTCTTGGGAAGTTAGAAAGACAGGCTTTGCTTATTGAAGGAAAATTTACAGATGGACTGTTTTTATTTTCTAATGTTACTAATACTCAGGTGAAGTATTATAAAAATCTTGAGATACAAATTTCTTATGGCTTTATTATAATTATTATTGGGTTTTTTATTGTAAGCTGGATACAAGTTAAACATTTTGAGATTGATTTGTTGGGACAAAGTAGGATTATTTTTATGCTCAAACAGTTTAGGCGTAAAGTAAGTTTTAGTTAAAAAGATGGAATAATTTATAGGATTTTTAGTATGAAAATTAGGTTTTTATGTTTTTTGTGTATAGGAATTGTAATAGTGTATTAGGTTATTTAAGGTAATTAGATTAAGGATTATGCTATTTTTATGTTTGATTATTTAAAATAAGTTTTACACAAAGTGATTAAATATGTCATAAGAAATAACTAGTTATATAATCCTGATCTATAATTTTATATAGGCTATCTATGATAGAGTTTTTATAATGTAAATATTTTATCAACTTCTAAAATCCTTTAATATCAACATACCTTTTCATGGAATCATATCTAAAAAATCAAATTTTTATTATCATAATATCCTTAAGAGTATAATTATTTATGAAATGGAGATCTTGCTTGTTGTTTCACAGTGCCAGGTGTAAGATTCCTAGAAGGTGATTTTGTATTAGTAATATTCCCTTTCACTGGGCCATTGCTGGCAGTACGATAACTACTCAAAAATGGGCTGCTTGGTGCTGACTGGTTTTGTTTTTTCGCACTAACAAGCCTTTCAGCCTGGCCCGTATCCCCATAAACAGAAATAAACTTTTCTTGAGGACTCATCGACAAGTCTTCTTTACTCTAAATATCCATTACTTTATTTCTGCCAATATACTCATCTCTCCAACGTTTGCATTTGCTTTCCATTTCTATCAAAAACTGCTGTTGTGGTCCAAGAACACTTCCAGGTCGACATAATCTGACCCAACCAATGAAATCTGCTGCAGGAAAATCATGATGTTTCATCGCATAACAGCCAATCAAAGTCCCAGTCCTCCCAAGACCAGCTTTACAATGTACAGCAAGTCCTCTTTCCCTTTCAGCAATACTCAAAAACTCTTGAATTATATTCTCACTAGGTACACTTCCATCTAAAAAGTACAAATCGTAATGTCTTATTCCTAATCTTCTAAACCTTTCAGCATCATAAGTTATATTGTTTAATCTGACAACCGCGGTTATACCTAACTGATGGAATAAAGGGGCATAATCTTCAGGTGTCCAAACTCTAAAACCTTCAGAATCAGTAGAAGATGGTGATGGACAAGCAAAAGCAAGCATTTTTCCAGGGATGACCCAATTCCAATCCCCATTTTCAACCTTTTCATAAAACTCATAGTCTCTTAAATTAAATGTTCGTACGTTAAACCATCCTATATTAATCCCGATTTCAAAGCCTTTTAAAACATGAAGAAGTGTGCATTTATATGTACATCCTCCATATCCAGCATCACGAAAGTCCACAAAATAAGGCAGGTTTTCAAAGACCCTCCACGCTTGTTCGGCTGTTTTTTCTAAAATTGCGATCTGGAAGGCTCCCATTAAATAAGCGGCATTTACTCTTTTTTGAGGTATAAGGGAAGTGTAATGATAGATTTTATAGTTTGAATAAAGCTGGTTTTTTAATAGTCTTTCTAGTTCGACACAAAATTTATATGTCATGCCTAGGTTTAAAGGACCGAAATCTGAACAGAATGGCTGATAGACTAACTCGTTGTCTATGCAGAAATAGTAGGAATTTGCCTGGTTTTTCGGAGGGGTTTTATCTGAGATCCAATAAAGCTTGCCTGGGATTATTTCTACTGCACTAGTCATTTTTTATAGTTAAGGTTTTTTTCTTTGAGAAGTATGGAATTGTGAAGGATTATATATAGGAATTACTTGGTAGAAAGGTATGTTGATAATATATAAAAATTACGGATTTAGCTTATGGATAATTATGGGTAAAGTTATTGTAATAGATGGATTTATCTAGTAATTATCATTATCTTAAGATAAAATACGATTGTGTTTGATTTTTTGTTTTTAATAGGTTTTATAAGTTCTTAGGACGAAAAATTATGATTTTTATTGGCATAATATCAGTATCTTTTAATAACTTTTTTTATATCTGAAATCTAATTTTAATCCAAAAAACTAAACAAACTGGTTTTAAGTTAGGATTTTATGATAAACATAATGTTTATATTTTTCTCATAAGTTATTTAAATATTTTCCTTCCATTTATTATGTTATTTTTTATACTTTTGGCGCAAGGTTCTTTATCCCAAGAAAGTAATGATATTTCTGACCATATGGATACTGTTGAGTGCATTTGTGACTTAACTTTAAACTCATGTGATAGTTTTTGTTGCTGTGATAGAAACTGTTCATCTTCAATAATCCAAAAATGGACTGATCAAAATCACTGCGCAATGGAAAAATTCACAAGCTTCGGACTTGTTTATTGTAAGAAAGATGGGAAATTTTTTGTTGAGAATAGCGAAAAAGACACAATTGACCCTTTGTTTAAACTATTATGTGTCCAATATGATAATTCACCCGATTGGGGTAGGTATCATAAACTTATTGTTTCGGAAAGTGACTTTTCTACAGAAACTATTATAAATATTATTGGAAGTTCAGCTCAATATCCTAACAAAATTGCTGTATTAGTTCCAGATACTCAAAATACTGATTATTTGCCCGGGGTTACAATCAAAGCTTCTTATTCTGGGACAAACATCAACAAATCAGCTTATCATAGCTCTTGGGTATTACCTGGACCAGGGCCTGATGGAAAATGCACATATGGAAGCCCGATAAGTTGGCTTAGTTCACCGAAATATACATCTTGTGCTGTTATAGTATCAGATCTTAGTACAGACTGCATTAGGTATATGTCTGTAGAGAATTTTGTGAATAATGTTAAATTGACTGATTACCTTTCGGAGGATACAACTATTTCTATAACTTTGAACTCTGTGTTAATTATTAAAAGTGATGGAACTATTAGCAGTTCTATTGATACAAGTCCACAAACAGTCTATTCATCGAGTAAATGTACAAATGCTTTGATCCAAGCAGATTTTATTGTATATACAGATACTGATATGAAAGGTATTACAAAAGTTACAGCGGATATTATAATAAAAGATATAGGAAGCGACTCTGAAACTGTTATGCAAAAGTTTTCTTTAAAGTTTTTTACTCAAACTGATGCTCAAAGTCTGTCTGGGAGCCCTGGTTACGTTAAAGGGAAACCATTAATAACTGCAACAGGTGATACTAAATCATACCAATCATTATTTAAACTATATGGAAGAAATACAGCTGGTAAATGTTCTGATAGCAAATTAGAATATTCTCCTATAGTTAACTATGGCGAAGATACAATTTTTAGTTGTTATATCAGTTATACACTAAAAGAATTGAAAGATGCATGTGGTTCAAGTTTTAAAGACGAACTAATTTTTAATCAAGAAGTCACTTATATAGCCAAATACGGTAATGTTATCAATGCTGAAACTAATGATGAATGGGTAAGTATTAGCTCATCAGATTCAGATATTGGTGTTTGGAATGATAATACAAACTCATGTAAACTTTATGGGATTTTAGTATATGATATTTATTATACACAAGTTGGACCTTATGAAAACCCTCAAGACAAAATTATTTATGTAAAAAAATATTATAAGGAGACAAATTGGGTTTATAGAGAATCGGTGACTACAAAAAGTCAGAAATTTGCATTAAGTGTTGCTATCAATTATATTCCATATCAAAAAGAAGATGATCCTTATTATATATCAGAAAGTAGTTCGGATCTTGTTGTTGATGATGTTGTTTATGTTGTAAGGGTTAGTAGTGGTGAGTATTTATCGACAATTATTTCTTTTATCCTAATATTAATTATTTAGTTCTTACAGAGTCTACTAATTCTTTTTCTAAGTCTTGAACTTTTTGTTTTGAAATATTTTCCATCATTTTCTTTTTTTCATAGTAGTCTTCGAGTTCTTTTTTCTTTAGTTCAAGATATTTTTTGTGTTTTTCTTCATCTTTTCTTTTCTTTTTAGCTTCTTCTTCAAAGTAAATTTTTAGTTGCTCATTGCGTAGTTTCAGTTCTTCTTTGTATTTTTCTAGTTTGCCTTTTTGTTTTTGCACATGTTTTAGTCTTGTTGTTTCGAGAGATTGAAACTCTTTTTTCTGTCGGATTTCAGATTCTTTCATGTCTTGGATTTTTTCTATTTCTTTGCGGATTTTTTCTTCTCGGTAGGTTTCGATTTTTTCTATAAGTTTTAGTTTTTGTGCATTAGGCAAAGATACTGTCTTTTGCTGTGCCGGAACACTTAATTTATTCTCGCGTCCACGAAATCTTATTGTAAAATCCTTAGGTTCACTCTTAGGAAGTTGTGGCATTATATCCGATATATCAATATTCCTAGTATATGCTTGCACCGAAAAATTTTCTTTAATAGGATGGGCAACTGAAGGCATTTCAGAGGTATCTGAAAAATGTTTGCACGGTAATCTTAAAGTACATATCACACATCTTCCAACTGAAGGTAAAGCTGACTTAAGTTCATTAACCTTATAGCTAAACTCTTTTACTCTCAATTCTTCAAGTGCTGCTTGTAGTTGTTTTCCCTTTTCCCCTAAAGCTTTTTCTAAATCTTCTTCCATTATAACTATTTAACTGAATCCTAACATAAATAATCATCCAATTTTTCTCTAATTCTAATCTTAAACCCATAAAAATCCTAACTAAATTTATCAATATTATTCAGCATATTTCTTCCACACAAAAAATACATGATTTTTCCTAGTCTATCAAATCCTCCTAAAGGTAAATCTCTACCATATTTAGTAAAACAATGGAGGAAGACCAAGACAAGATATTAGAAGAAGCTGTCTCAATTGTAAAAAACGAATCATTTCATATGCAGCGAGCTTTAGATGCTTCTGATATGAAAGAAGCTCTAAAAAACGCTTCAAGCATGATAAGCGAAATGAAGACTTCCTCAATGTCCCCAAAGACATATTATCAGCTTTATATGACAGTCTTTGACCAGTTATCCCGCTTGGAAAATTATTTCTTAGAAGAATATCGCCGAGGTCGTAAAATTGCAGACCTCTATGAAAAAGTTCAACACGCCAGCGCTATCCTCCCACGTCTATACCTTTTAGTGGCTGTCGGTTCAGTTTATATACAGACTCGTGAACTTCCAGCTAAAGCAATTCTAAAAGACCTTATTGAAATGGTAAAAGGTGTTCAACATCCAATGAGAGGACTTTTCCTTAGATATTATCTTAACAAAGTATGTAAAGATAAACTCCCTGATAAAGGATCAGAATATGATACAGATGGTGAAGGGACTAATGATTCTATAGACTTTCTTTTAACAAATTTATCTGAAATGAATCGTTTATGGGTAAGAATGCAACATACAGGTACTGTAAAAGATAAAACTAAAAGAGAAAAAGAAAGAAATGATCTTAGGGTTACTGTTGGAGAAAATATTGTAAGATTATCCTCTTTACAAGGACTTAATTTAGAATTGTATGTCAGTACTGTACTTCCTAAAGTCTTAGAAATTATCACTTCAAGTAAAGATGCGATTTCACAACAGTATTTAATTGATTGCATAATACAAGCTTTCCCTGATGCTTATCATTTGCATACATTAGAACCTTTTCTTGAGAGTTTACCACAATTACAGCCAACTGTTGATGTGAAGTCTATATTGGTTAATTTATTAACAAGACTTGCTGATTATGCAGGTGAAGGAGATTTGGATGTTGTTAAAAGTATTGATATTTTTGGGTTGATTAAAAAAGCTGTGGATAATATTATTACAGAACAAGCTGGGGGTAGTGAGACTAAAGCTTTATTACAGTTACAAGTTGCGTTTATTAGATTGTCTTTGAAATGTTATCCATTAAATACGCAATATGTTAATGAAATTTTGAATTCGAGTGTGACTGTTGTTGATAAAGCAAACTCTGCAGGGAATTTAGAGGCTGAATCTTTGAAGAATATTGTTAAATTGCTTTCTTATCCGCTTGAGACTATGTCTTTAGCTATATTGACGATGAATAATTATCCTAAACTTATGGGATATTTACAATTTTCTTCAAGGAAGCAGGTCGCTTTTAAGATTGTAGAAGCTGTTGTTACTAGCAAAAAAACTTTGGATTCAGTAGATACTGTTGAGCAATTGTTGCATTTTATCACACCTTTACTTATTGATTGTAGTGATTCAGAATCTAGCGAGGCATATGAATTCGAAGACGAACAGCAAAACGTGTCAAAACTCGTGCACTTAGTCTCCGCAAATACCCCAGAAGCTTTTCTAAGTATTTTCCACAAATTCTATTTAACTTTCTCCAAAGGTGGTTCCAATAGAATCAAATTCACTTACCCATCCTTACTTTTCGCCTATCTGAAATTCTTAAAACTTCTCGACACCCAAAGTATCGAAATGGATCTATTAGAAACCCTTCATATAATCCACGATATTCTTATCAAAATGGCTGAAATCAACCCTGATACAGCCATAAAATTAGGTTTAGAATGTGTTTTATGTATAAATTCCTTCAAAACAAACTCAAACTACGGCCAAGCAGCAGCTGAATTCATAAAACAAGTTATAAACTTATATCAAGAAGAATTAGCTGATACTTATTCTAAATTTGCCACAGTAAACTTACTTTGTTGTGCAGCTTCAAAAGTTCATTGTATTGATTTAAGTACATATGAAGAAATATTACAGATAATATTACAATTCGCATCAAGACAATTGAAAAAAAGTGATCAATGTTTTAGTATTACATTATGTACTCATTTATTTTTCAATGAAAATGTACATGATGGAGATAAAGTTTCTGGGTGTTTGAATAAAGCTGCAGGGATTGCCAGGATATGTGCCAAGAATCCAAGGAATATTGGGCTTTTTGTTGTTTTGCTTAATAAGTTTGTGTATTTCTATACACATGCTCGTGGGTCAGTTGATGCGGATTTGATTAATGGGATTATAGGGTTTGTAAATGAACAGCTAAATGGGGAGTTTGAACAGGATATCAAGGCCCAGATCCATGAGGCGAGGATTTATATGAAGAACACTTTACGCTATATTAAGTCGCGTCAAGCCGAAAACCAACTTAGGGAAATTACAGCTTAAATAGTTGTTAGTAAGAGAGATATGGAAATTTAATATGAGCTTCATGGGAAAGCTTATTATGCTTTATATATACATATATCATAAAAAAAAAACCCTTCACTTCAACTTATATTGATCTTATATTCAGCATCCATCTTCCTTAAACCACCTTCTCATTATCATAGTCTTAGTGATTATTTCTTATAATTCCCCATCATTTCTACTTAAAAAAACTTATCCTAAAACCTTTCAAACTTTAATAAACATACTACAATCTTCAGCTGGGACAAAAACAGATACTTGAATGGCTGTAAATAATAAATGGCTAGTGGTTGGGAAGAAGATAAAGCTGCAGTTGTCGAAGCTACAGAAGAGAAAAAGGAAGTAGAAGTAAAGCTATTCGGGAAATGGGATTACAGTTCATTGGAAGTCCGTGACTCGACTCTAACTGACTACATTAGTATTTCTCAGAAAAAAGTACGTACCTTTGTCCCACACACAGCAGGAAGGTGGCAGAAAAAACGTTTCCGTAAAGCTCTTTGTCCTATTATAGAAAGATTAGTTGATTCTTTGATGATGCATGGTAGGAATACAGGGAAAAAAATGATGGCAGTAAGGATTGTCAAGCAAGCCTTAGAGATTATTCATTTACTTACAGGAGAAAACCCAATTCAAGTTGTGATTAATGCTGTTAGTAATTCTGGACCTCGTGAAGACTCGACTAGAATTGGTACTGGAGGTGTTGCTAGAAGACAAGCTGTTGATGTTGCCCCATTGAGAAGGGTTAATATGGGAGTTTATCTTATTTGCTGTGGAGCTAGATCTGCTGCTTTTAGGAACATTAAGACTATTTCTGAGTGCTTGGCAGATGAGATTATTAATGCTTCGAAAGGATCTGCTAACAGCTATGCTATCAAGAAAAAAGATGAAATTGAAAGGATAGCTAAAGGTAACAGATAAAGAATTAGATTATAAGTTATTAGGTTTATATATGAAAAAAAAAAATTTTTATGTGATTATTCGTGTTATGTAATATTATGTTGAATGGATTAGAGGATTAGAAAGGAAGTGTGTAATGTATTATGCTATTAGGATAGATAGAAAATATTTAATGATTGTTAGGATTTTATTAGAGAGAAAATATTTTTACTGTTGTAAAGTGATGAACATAGTAGAAATTTTAATTACTGAATGTAAAGGATTAGTAATTTTTTGTTTTAATATAAAATCTGGTCGATTTAGATATTGAAGTGTGGTCATAGGAAAATTTTATCAAGTTAAAATGATTTATATATATATAGTTTGTATGGAAAAAATATAAGGTTTTGAGAATCAAATGGGCTATACATGGAAAAGCTTTTAAGTAGATCATTTCAAAATACACGAATTTCTATATTTATTTTTAATCAAATTGCAAACTTTTCATATAATCTACTTCAGAGTACATTTTCACACCTTCTGTTTAACACTCTCACATTAATCAAAGTTTTTATAATAAGTAAAACCCTTATCACGCTCCGAACGAAACAATGAGTCTTTTATATTTTCAGTGCCAAAAGTTTCATATAATTCCCAAGCTTTCAAAATATATTCAAATCTTAAAAAAAAGATTAAAATATTGAAGTATGTTGATTTTGTTCTGTAAACTAGACAAAGTAGTTTTACTCGCATATTACTAAAATTGTAGAAACCAATGATATTGAGTTAGTGCAATTATAGTCCAACACTTTTTACTTTAATAGCATCCTAAAAGTCAGATAATTTTTACCTTTTATGTATTCAAGGCAAAAATGGGAGAAATTCACAGATAGCATAATCTAAACCATCATCCAAGATTTTTTTAATGTAATATTAATAGTATGAGTCACTTCTCTAACAAAAAGTGCACTTATAGACCCATTAAAACAATTAATATTTAAAACCACCACCTATCTCCTCTCTCTTAATAACCCAATTTTTACCAAAAATCAACAACAACCCAAAATTCTACAACCTAAAATAAACCAACTGGGCCCTAAAACCCATTTACAAATTTTTATCATTTTCCCTAAAAATCTTCTCTTCTCAACCCAAAACCCTTTTTTCCATCAAAAAAAATCCACAATTTCATCACCCAACCTCCAAATATCCCTCCCCTACTCCAAAACCCAAAACTTTTTTTCAATCCTCTGCCTTAAATCCTTATCTTTTGTCCTCACAATTGTTGATTTCTAAGTGAAATTATCTAACTATTAGTCAACTCCAGCAATATCCTTCTTTGCCCACTTGCCTTTATCTTTTCTATTCTGAGCTTTTCTTTCAATCAAATTCTTCCTGTCTTCAGTCATTTTAAGTTTAGTGATAAACACATTACTTGGGTGGACTGGGACTGGTACAGTTTGTCCATTGCTTTTTTCTTTTGTATACCTTTCAATATGAATGCAGAATCTCCTTCTGTAAACTGCGATAACTTTTCCAGCATGAGTTTTATTTTGCCCTCTTACAACAACCACTTCATCACCTCTTCTTATTGGCATAGCTCGTACAGAATGCTTATCTTTAAGTTCTTTGCTCNTATCTTTAAGTTCTTTGCTCAAATGCGAACTCATAAGCTTTCTACGAACACTAGATGGGGCGGTAAAATAAGCTTTTCTGGCTTTTCTTCTTGAGCTGCTCACAGACTTATTCTGCTTCATTCAAAATATGGCAAAGACAATAGGTATAAATATGGAGCAAGAATATGATTACCTATTCAAGGTACTTCTTATTGGAGATAGTTCTGTTGGAAAAACTTCAGTGCTTTTGAGGTATGTTGATGATACTTTCAATCCTGAATTTCAAACAACAATCGGTGTTGACTTTAAGATATCATATCACA
>MPUH01000393.1:0-58160 GCA_001970955.1 Stentor coeruleus
CACTTGAATCAAGACTTATTCCTCCTGAGCCGGTAATATATTCAAAAGATGAACTTACATCGGTAGTAAAAGTCACCGCTTCATTTGCTGTTCCGGTCACTGTAATAGTAACAGGAGTGTATACAGAAGGTGCGGATGGTGAGTAAGTAGCCAGGCAAACAGCTTGAACTAGTTGACCGATGCTGACGAGCAATAAGAAAATTAATGGCCCCATATTTATTATAATCTAAGGGCTTATAATAGGAATATCATCATAATTATTAAAGGTAAATATAATTTTATATAGGATAATTATACCAAAACATGTATATAAATTTCTTTTATAAATGGATTCAAATTTGTTATAGGCTTAAGCGCCTAAAATTACTAAGAAAATAGTTTTTTATATCTAAATTGTTTTATACGACTCTTCTTACTTGTAATAGTTTAGTCTAACTATAAAATTCCAAATCCTAAGTGCTCATCATAGTTTTATCAGAAATTGCTTCATAGACTGATTTTTCCATAAGTTTCTGTATCTAGTAAGTATATCTCACAAAGCTTTTGCGAATTTTACCTACCTTGAGGGTTTTAGTCACCACATTTTATATTATTAGTTATCAGAACTTAGATATGATTGAACAATTAATAGTTATATGGGTTTTCTGAGTAGAGTTTTTTTTTTGGTTAGGATAAGTAAATTTTATACTAAACTAACTAAGATTATGATGCTGTGTTGTTAAAATATAGGATAAGTGCCTTACTCAAAATCATATAAAAAACATAAACTAAAATCAGCATGAAATAGTTAGTGTTTTGAAATCAACCTATCAATGTTCATGTCTCAAAATTTAGGGGCTCCTTGGTAAAGAGATATTTTGATAGGAAAATTATCAATTTTTAGTTTGGGAGATGAGGAAGAAGTTTAGTATAAGTTCTGATATTTCCATGAAAGGGGTAGTTTAATCACTTTGCTAAGACTTAGTCTATACAATTTATGTCTAATAAAACAAAGTTTCAAAGAAAATACTGTTGGGTGCTTTGAAAGATTATTTTAAAGGTAAATACAAAGAAATGAAAGTATGCGCCATAGTTCAAAAGATTAATCAAAATACTAAAAAGACGATTTAAAGTTGAAGGCTTGATTATTTAAATTAATTTTTGACGATTGTCTTAAGTTTAGTAACTAAATTCCTAGAGTAAATTTTATGTTTTCTTATTTTTTACTATAAAAATACACTTATTAGAAAATTTCCATGGCTTTTAAAGTTTTATATACTTTCTATTGGAAATACGCTAATAAATGATTAGCTAATAAACCTTTAAGTTTTTTTTTTCCTGATTTTAATTCTCACAATCTATGAGTAAATCTTAAGAATTACTGCAGTATTATAAAAAAATATTTTTATGTCTATGCAGATAATTTTTTGATGATAAGAAAGATTTGAAATATCCAAAAAAGCACTGAAAATAGGAATATTCAGCATCCCAAAACAAAAGCATAAATATCTTATTATATTTTATTGATTCAAGCATCCAACTTCGAAAAAAAAAGATCAGATTGGAATTTTGATTAAGTAAAAAGATTTGCCATTTAATGTGAATGCATTCAAATAAATTTTAGAATGATAAACACTGAATCAAAGCCCAAGCTCCTATTAAAATAAGCATTAAAAGTTTATTTGCAAGTACTGCATTAGAAAAACAATTCTTTTTGATTTGGGTTGCTGAATAAACACATTTATCAGTGGGCATAATAACAAGAAACTTTTATTTGTGCCTTAATGATTTATACTTCTATAAAATATGATAAACATAACAGCTAAGAAAAATATAAGGGAAATAGTCACTGGCATTATGGCTATAGGCCAATACCAAAATCACAGTTTTTTCATTTATATACTCATATCAGTAAATAAGAATAAGTGAAGAATTATTGGGTCAGACTACTTGCATTACTTATTCGAATTAGAGAATTGTTAAAAATTTCAGTTAATATTATCAAAAGTCCTCAAAACCTAGCTATTTATTTATATATCGCATCCATTGATGAGCTCTGTGTAAGTTTTTTCTTCTGCACAGTCGGCATGAGTTGAATGGCGAAGATTTTAGCTACACCTAAAGCATATGAGATAATGCCACAAACATCATGAAAAATCATAGACATATTATTTGAACCTGGGAGTTTGATTACCCTATAAAGCATAAAAATCCTCAGGACATTTTTAATAAGCGATAACATGTTATACCTTCTTTTATATCTGATTTTATAAAGTTGGTTAACTAAACATTCCCCTTCACTATTTTGGTTCACAATAAATTGATTTCTTACTAAAGCTTCGCTTCTAGCATTTTCTTTTGTCACGATTTTATTTGTTTTTAACATTGTGATGATAACAAGGAGGAAATATCTTATCAAGGAAAATACATTTTTGGCGCTTTCCCATTTCCATAATGGATCAGAAATATATTTGCTGATAACACCTGCTTCAGCAACCCAGACAATATTATCAAATACATAGTAAAAGATACTGAAAAAGTGTCGTAGGAATGTGAGGAATGATAAAAGGTCCCCAGCTTTATTAAGACTTCTGTCGATACTTCCTATTTCTTCAATCCATCTAAGTAATCTGAAGACTTTTTGCCCATTTTTCATTGCGTCTTGAAGAGTTTTAGAGTTTCTTACATTACTAGGCCATTCTTTAATTCGATAAGATGCTAAATAATCTAGCATGCAATCTTTGTATAGAGCTACAGTACATTGGATAATACCGAATATCTTGTATCTCCCTCGGGAAGATCTGAGGATTTGTATTATGCATGAGTTGATGTATCTTAAGGCTGTTTTTATGTTAACTTGAGGGCTTCTTGGCATTTTTAAACACCAAAATAATTATAATGAATATAATTATTTTGGTGTTTTGATAAGCTTTTAACGTCGATTTTAGGGTTTTGATAATGGAATTTGACACTTTAACTTTTTTAAAGAATTAGCTTGTGGGGTAAATGGATTTAGGAATAATAATTGAAATTATTTATGGTTTTATAGTGAAATAAGAGTTTTAGACGATTGTTTTGAATAATTTTTTATTTTTAAACAACTTCTGATTTATTCGATATTTTATGTCAAGTTTTATTGTATAAAATTAAAATCAAGTATATGATTTATTTTATATAATAAGTACTAAATTTTATATAACAAAAACTAAAATTTATTTAAGATTCATTATAGTTTTTATATTGTAATATTCTTTAATAAACATGCTAGATTTGAATTCAGTTTTTATAGTCTATCAATATTTTAATAAACAAAGCTGTAGATCTTTAATTTGATAATTCAAGACAATATAATTCACTTTTATCATTATGGAAAAACTAACTGACCTCAGGTTTCTAGTATCGAAATCTGATCCCTGGGATCCAGACCGTAATTATTCAAGAAAAAGTCCGAATCCCCTTTTACCTATTTTCTATAACAACAACTCTTTAGAAAAGTCCCAACTACTATATAAAAAGTTGCATAAAACTCAAGCTGAAAAATTGGCTAAAGAAGCTAATTTAGGTAAACAAACCCAGAAAAGACTCAAAGCCCAAAAAGTCCGAGAGCTTCAAGAAAACCTCGACAAAATCGTATCAACTTCATCCCAACACCACTATTCCGAAATCCAAAAACTGCACATTTCCGCAACTAAAATCCAAAAAAACTTCCGTGGTTACCTTCAAAGAAAATCTTACGAAACTAAAGCAATCTCAACAGAAGAGTTTAGACTACAACATCTTCTAAATGAAATGTCAATAAAATCCCAATTATGTTTTTACTATCTAGGAACTAATACAATCCCAGTAACAATAATTTAGGCTGTAATAAAAATCCAAAGATTCTATCGAAAGCATGTTTTTTATCAAAAAATTATAAAACTTATGAAATTCTATGAAGTCATAACAGCGGCAAAACGTGAAAAAGCAGATACAAACGCAAGAAAAATCCTTTTAAACATCACGGCAAAGCTAAAAACCATATTCCAAGTATCAATAGCTCACAATTATAGAATCTTAAAGAAAGTTCGTGAAAAACTTGCTATAATAACAGTGTCGAAATACTNCATGAAATTCTATGAAGTCATAACAGCGGCAAAACGTGAAAAAGCAGATACAAACGCAAGAAAAATCCTTTTAAACATCACGGCAAAACTAAAAACCATATTCCAAGTATCAATAGCCCACAATTATAGAATCTTAAAGAAAGTTCGTGAAAAACTTGCTATAATAACAGTGTCGAAATACTGGAAAAGAAAAAAACTCACTTACAAGACTTTTAAAGATAAAATTCTNTGGAAAAGAAAAAAACTCACTTACAAGACTTTTAAAGATAAAATTCTCAAGATAAAAAGACGGATTTTAGCTATAAAAAGCAAAGAAGCATATCAAAAACAGCTTTCATCAACTGCGATAAAAGTTGAAGAAAACCAAACTAAAGATATAGGGAAAATAAACGAAGACGATCTCGACAAAATGCTTGACGAAAACGCACTTAAAGCTAAAAAAGAAAAAGAACGTCTAAAAATGCTTTACAATCAAAAACTCCAAGCTTTAAAAACCTCATACGCTATAGAAAATATGAATTTAATACAGTTCAACCCTCATTTCCAATCAGAAAATTCAAGTGAAAATGAAGAAATAATCTCAAGAATCCAATATACAGATAGTGTATTAAAAAAAACATCTAAACGTGCAGGATCTCTCGATACTAGAAACACACAAATCGGTAGCCCAGTAAAACTTCATCATAAAAGATATTTTTCTCCAAGTTTCGACCTACCAATAACTTATGTTCCACAAGAAGCATATAGTACAAGACCAAGTCCTTTAAGACTTCCAAAACCTGTAGGTCAAGTAAGATATTTAAATAACACGAATTCTTTTGTAGCAAAAAATAGTCCTTATGAATACATCCCTTCACCATTACCTAAAGTTCTTAGACCACAACAGAAATATTTAAACAAAGAAACTATTGCTTATTCATTAAAAAAACGTCAGGCAATTAAAAGTAAAAATCCAAAAGAATGGGATATTAGTATAAAAAATCATGATGTTTATGTACCTTCTATACATAATACAAGTTATATAGAAGTACCTTTGAAGATTGTACAAAATAATCTTTCTATTAAAGATACGCAGATTAATAGCATTAAAAACTCGGTTTTGTCGCTTGTTAGGAACAAACATGAATGGTCAAGTTCGTTGTTTTCGGTATCGCCATCAACAATGGAAGCATCGACTGTGGATTTGTTACGTAAATTATGAGTTGATTAGAAATAGATTATAAAAAATGATATTTTTATATATGGAAATGATAACAAATATGGAATTCAGCCCAAGTATACAAAAAAAGATCATTAAGGCTCTAAGAAATCTGAAGCTAAGTGGAGTGAAAGCTCATAAACATTGTAAGAAAAGTAAAAAAAGCGCTAAAGTTATACCTTTGGATATTTATATGTGTCCAGAACTTGTTGGCAGTGTAAGAGTTAAGTAGGCATTCAGTAATAACTATCAGATTGTCTTATATAAAGAGAAAGATCAAACATAGAATAAGATAAACTTTTAGTATAGATAACCAATTGAATATGAACCAGGCTTTTATGTGATATTAAATCCAAAGAAGGGAATAAATATTTGTGGATAAGGTTTGAATAAAGGTCACGAGAAAAAATAAATTCTGATGATGGGTAGATTGAAAAAGGTCAAAATAGTTTGGGATTATAATAGATAGTTAGGATAAGATTTATGGGCAAATGCTAGCATGATATAGGACGATTGAAGACAAAAGGACTAATATTTTGTTGATTAAATGAAGTTTGTAATTATATTCAGGGTTAGCTTAAAGATAACTAACTCAAGTGTTTTTATTTTTATGTGTGGACTTGAGTTATTATTTTACTTATAACGACAAAGATTTTAACTCAGTCTCTATAATTTAGCTTTTGGTTTTCAATGTTATTTATTCTTTTTTATACTTGCTTTCTATATAGTGACTGAGCGAAGATGGAAAACTTTTAAGTTCTTTGGATATGAAATTTTATTATATGATAGTTCAATTTCAACATGTAAATGGTTAAGCAATCTTTGTTTCCTACATGCTTTTATATAATAAACAGTGCATTAATCATAAAGAAATAAGAAAAGATTGATAAAGGTCTATAAAAATTGTTGATGACTTTGAGGTGGACCAAAACTTCGTATTTCGAAATCATTTTGCACTTTTTTCAGCATCTAATTGAATTTCCAATATTAAAAAAAATCACCCAAAACGCTTTGACTTTACAAATATCTCAATGAAATCTGCCGATAATGATATTTTAGCTTACTTTTGTGCAAATACGATTTTACATTAAATAACCGGGACAAAATGAAAATTTCAATCAGGAAACCCATCATCCGATACAATAAAACCCAAATCTTATTCAATCAAGTATCTTCATTGAAAAAAACATTCTATCTCACCTTATAGCAAAAAATGTAAAAATTGTCAATCGACTTAATACACATTTTACATAACCACATACAATCTTTGAAAAACTATCAAAAATATCACAACTTCTATAAAAGGTAAAATTAAGAATATGACAACAAAAGTCAACTCTTTATATACCCACACAATAGACCTAAAGAAAATTTCCCATGTATTTTTTTCAATTGTCCTTAATTAGCCTATTTGCCAAAAAGTTTATCATTGCGGTTGCACATAAATCTTAGATTATTCAGTCCAAACATCTTTTCTTTGTAAACTGTACTTTGAAATAAGCTTTATATCTTTATGCCGAAAATGCACTTTCTTAGAGAAAGTTCTAGACTTTCATTAAGTCTTAATGTTGAGACTATTATAATAGAAAGATTGATCTAACTATTATGACTACTTCAGAAATTTAATCTAGAAGTCTTCTTTTGTTTGAATTCGTCCTTATTATTATTTATGATATGCTTTTGTTTCTGGAAAAAAAATTCATTTTTAAGACCTTTTCTCTTAGTAGTAAGACAATTTGGTAATAAATTATGCTTTATGGAATTGATATGATTAAAAGAAGTATATTATATGATTATTAATAAATTATGTTATTTTGTGAATATTAAACTTTAAGATGATGATTAGAAATTATTTGGTTTGACTAGAAATGTTTATAAAAATTTGTTTTTGTTTGATGATCAGTAGGTATAAATATTTTATGAAAATAGTGACAATTATGTTGTATAATAAATAATGTAATATTTATTATGGTTAAAAGAAAGTCTAGATATCTTGGTTTTCATGTTTTTGTCTTTTCAAATCAGAAGATTTTTTTTCTATTTTACTATGCAAGCTGTATTGTTCAAGTTAAAATCTTGACTCTATGTTTTTGAGCTTTTCTTTGAGTTTACAATTTTTTTCCTTTGCATTTGGTGAGTTTTGTGACAAAATTGTATTAAAATATTTCTTTTTTTCTTGAAGGTTTTTATGATTTTTATTTTTACTTTCACTACTGTTTTTGCTGAGCTTTGGGGTTTCTGAGATACATTTTTTTAATTTTCGCTTTGTTGTGCGCTTAGAGAGTTGGGATTATAGAGTTTTTGATAGATTCAGAATTTAT
This sequence comes from Stentor coeruleus, assembly GCA_001970955.1. Taxonomy (NCBI): domain Eukaryota; phylum Ciliophora; class Heterotrichea; order Heterotrichida; family Stentoridae; genus Stentor; species Stentor coeruleus. The sequence continues at coordinate 7,602 of MPUH01000393.1, forward strand.
TTTTAACGTGAAGATTTTTGTGATTTGAAGTTTTTTTATGTTATACATGTTGGAGGCCAGGTTTTTCATAACCAAATTAGGCAGTTTGATTTTTTTTATTAGTGTTGGTCTTTTTCTTTGATTTTCTCCTTTTAATCTTACTTTTCTTACCAAAACTCCTAAACTCTCAAAATTTACACAAAATTTGCTAATAGTAAACCTATCCAACATTGTAAAAACTAAAAAAATATTCCCTATCTAAACCAAACAGTTATTCATATATAAACTATCAATTTCCAAAAGAAAAAAATGACCATATTACAATTTTTTTATTAAACTTTATGTACATTATTGTATTAAATTTATTGATTCCACATCTGAGTCACTGAAAAAAGAGTTATTTTTAGACAGAGTAGCTGTAAAAACATGGCACTGAGGGTCTTCTTCAAAATCAATCGACGCTGCCATATTCGCAGTATTTTTATATCTTGTAAGCACTTCATGAGCTACATTTTTAATTTTTTCACTTATTTCTCTACCAGACCCTTGATTATTTTTCACTACCTCCAGTATTTTTTTAAACCCTTTAGCTTTAAACCACCATCTAATCCCTTGGCTTTTATGCAAATTAGCTTCGTTTTTCGCTTCAAAAATTTCGTTTTTTAGTATTTTCAACTCTTCTTCAGTTTTGCATATCTGGTTTTTAAACTGAGACTTGATTCGCTTAACTTTTTCTTTTGCCCTAGAACAAGAATCTTCTCTTTCTACTATAAGATTATTGACTTCTAGGTTTTCAAAGGCAAGCTTTTTAAACCTTTTTTTAAGGATTTTCAATGTGTGTTTTGTTTCTTCAAATGAAGAAATTGTGTTACGGCATTCGGCTAATTGGCTTTGAAGGTGGTCCACGAATTCTTCAACTTTAGTTTTGATAGAGGCTAAAAAATTGCTTATAGGTAAAGGTATTTTAATAAGTTCAGTCCATATGTTTTTTACTTCCTCATAATCTTCTTCAGGACTATTCGACTTATTTAATAAATTAAGTCGAGCTTCAAGAGAGATAAACTCTTTGTATCGATCACTATGGGACTCTGTAGACCCTGTACTTTGCTTCACTAAAGAATATGATCGCGCTTCTGGTTCTTTGAAAATATTCGATTTACTCATGTTAATTGTCGAATTGTGTATCGCATATTCTCGAGTTTTGCTTAATGAATAGGTAGGATTATAAAATGCTCTCAAATCTTTGTGTGAAGTAGTTGCAACATTGGGCAAGAATTTAATTGGCACTTTTTTGAGAGGACTGTAAGTTTTCAGAGATGGCTTTACCGAAAATATTTGATTTTTTGACATATTATATTAAACTTATTTTTATGTCCTAACCTAAAATATCCCTAATATAATTTCCCCTCTGTTTAGATACTTTTCTATTTGATAAATTTATTATATTATATAAATCTATATTAAACTCTTTATTCAGCCAGGATTTTAAGCTTGAAATACAACATTTCAGAGCAAATCTCATAAAATATTTTTTTTTTTATAATTGTATAACCCTTCTTATAAACTGCTTTTTGATAGGATTTCAGTATAAAAACTCGTCTGAAGTTTGATTTTTTTAAAAAAAATTTAAACTAAATGCTTGTAATACTGTTATGAAGTAATTCATTTTATTGAATTTATAAATGTTGTAATTAAAGTTTTTATTGCATTTTACTTATGTTAAAACTTAGAAAACTAAATTGTGAGTCGGGATTTATTATTTTTAGTTGATTGATACTTTTAAAGGAGATTCTAAAGTGCATTAATGTTGGATTTTGTTGTAGGTTTATAAGAATATTTTGTATAAAATACGAGAAATAAGGTTTTTGATTAATCAGTTGAAGAATATTTTGGTTTTTATACTTGATTTGTATAAGTTTGTCGTTTATTTTACCGCATTTGCTGATTTTTTTATTGATTATTGCGGGTTTTTCTTAAAATTTATGCAGGCTAGAGGAGGATAGAGCATGAAATCTAGAAGTAATCGAAGGTTTTGTAATACAAATTTGAAGGAAAATATTATTTAAAGATAAGCTCAGGAAATTAGCTAAGATTTTTTTTGATGTAAATAATACAAATAATAAAATATTTTAGTATTTAATACCCTATATTTCTTATTATTATATTGTGGATATGTGACATTAAAATATAATACAAGTAAATTTATATTTTAACTTGTAAAAGTTGGACTATTATAATTTCTAGATGATTTTTTCAAGTAATTTAAAGGATTTTTATTTAAAACAAAGCTTTTTAGTAAGAAAAATATTTTTATACCTAACATTAACAATCACTCAACCTATAATCCACAAAAACTCCTATAAAAAGCATACCCAATCCTTTGCAAATCCACAATCAAAAATACATCCTATACCTCAACCAAATCAAAAAATCCTAATCCCTCTCAAAATTCCTCATCTACATAACCCTCCATCCTAAAACTTCCAACATTCCTGATAATATTCCTGACAAAATTCCATCCTAATTATAACCTAATTATTCATTTGGCATAGACTTTATCGACCTGTAAACCAGCGATGCTTCTTTAATCGAATTAAACTCCGTGCAAAAGTGTTCAATCTCAATATACAACTCATCATTATTCAGTACTTTATTCTTGAGTAACGAGTTAATAAAAACACACAACAACCTAATAAATCTGGTTTGCGTATATCGATCCTTAAGATTCTTACAGCTATTCATACAATTCGATATAAAAAGGTGCAAAAACTCAGCTGGTAACTCCATCATCAAAGCTAGTTTATTGACAACTTCCAAACTATTTAAACTCATAGGAATATTCACAAGTTCTCCAAAATAATCTTGAACTTTACTTGAATTCATAATAGCCAATATAATATCAACAGCAATACTAGAGTTTTTTTCAACTAAATCTCCTAGGTTTTTATGTGAAATTCCACTTTTAAACGCAAGTTTACTATCAGTTTTCAATGCAGAAATAACAATAGCAACTTGGTCATTACTCAGTTTATTAGTCAGTGCGCTTTTTAGTAATTCTCTAACTTCTTCACTAGCAGCTCGTTCTTTTTGACTTTCATTGTCCCATAGAACTTCAGGGACTGTTAAAGGAGACATCCAATTTGTTTCTACTGGGCTGATTTCTATGAAATCTGGGATTGGTCTTAAGAACTCTGGATCATATTTTCCTAAACAGATGTTAATTTTGTCACTACTACCCCCGTTAACTACTGGCCGAACTGTTCTTGATCTTTTGATATGATCGATTTCTTTAGCTTCTCCTGTTAGTTTTAGTATATTAGATACTGCGGTTTTACCAATTTCTTTGTTTTTAAGCCATTCTTGAAGGAGGAGTTTTTCCCAAGGATGAGGGGAAATATCAACAAGATCGGCAACTGTTTGTAAGAAAACGTTTTCTGAATGCTTTGTAAACTCAAGGAGGATAAAAATTGCGTTTATTCTTTCGGATTGCGTCAAAAGGTCGTCTTGAAGCCAGGCTAGGATTTCGTAAGCTGCTTGGAAATAATGAGTCTTAGGGAAGAGTTTGAGGAAAGCTTGATAGCTCCCGTCAAGAGTTTTTTCTTTTAGAATCTGATGTTCCATAATGCTGTGAGACTTTGAAGGGTCTTGCATTTATATGAAATTTTATTAGAGGATTTTGTTAGAATGATATGAGGATGAGATTATTTTGAGGATTGTGGGAAAATTAGATTAAAGGTAATGGGGGGATTTTATATAGGAAGGATAGGTTTGAAAAGATGATGATTGGATTTTTGAGGATAGGCTTTTTTTTGGGTGATTATTATTGAAATGTTGGAAATTTGAGTTTAAATAATAATATAATAGGGTGATTTGTATTTAGATGTATATGTAGATAAATTAATTTTTGGGTTTAGTTAGAGAGGAATATATTTGTTAGGATGGGGTGGATGATAATTTTATTGTTTTGGTTGGTGATTTGTGTGTTTTTGGTTTGGTTTTATTGGATGCGGTTTTATGAGTTAAGTCCTTTTTTTGATTTTTTGTTGGGAAATGATAAGTATAAATGATGATGATGTTTATGATTCTTAAAATTTCCCCTTTACCATTTCCAATCAAAACATCATCATCATTCATCCCAATAAAAAATCATCCTTTCACCCTATCCCAACCTAAACTCCCAACATTCAAAAATAATAAAAACCATGCCAATTTCTAAACACAATTTAAAAACCTATATAAAAATGTCTTTACATTTACAAAATCAGCTTCGCACCAGAAGTCAAAAAGTTATAAACACCTTAAAAAAAGAACTTGAAAAACTCTCCCCAAGAAATGCATCTAAAAGTCCATCTCTTCTAAAACTCAGGCCAAATCTATACAAAAAAAAATATTTTCCAGAACATCAAATAAAACCTAATCCAAACGTAAAAATCCACAAATCAAATGATTTTATTAATAAACCTCCAATAGTAAAACATTTACGTGATCCTGACAAATTTGAAATCAAAAGATGCACATCAAAACAAGGGTTTATGTTTATGGTAGAATCAAGTCCAAGATATGATGAATATAAGTTGATGGATTTAACTGAAAATGTAGAAAAATGTTTGAAAAAAGAGACTGATAATTTTGTTGAGAAAAAATCCCCGATATTAGAAACTGCGAATAATATAATTTTATCTTGTAATACAATTTTTGAATCTAAAGAAAGGATTGATATGCCTAAAAGACTTAAAAGACATATAAATCAATTGAATGAACTAGGAGATTTTGTGAATGATTGTATTGAGAAATCAAAACGAAAGATTTTTGAAGGGTTGAAGATTTTAGCGTTGAAGAAAAAGGCTTTGGAGAATAAAAAGGATATATAGAGGAGAAATTATTTGGTTTGTGAGGAAAAGTAGAGGTTATTGATGATAGGGTTTATGATTTAAGAATTAAATGATAGTAAAGATTTATGGATAAGGGTTAAGTTTTTTTGGAGGTTTTATAATATTGGATTTTTTATGTATGATTGAGAAATATGTGATGGTATGAAAACTTATTAATCATTTTCAAAAAATACGCATTACAAATATTAAATTATATAGCAAAACTCTTATAAAAAATCCTTAAAACCTCATAAAACTGTCAAACCCATAAAAACTTAAATCAAAAAAAATCTAACCCTTTATTTTCTAACAACTCTAACACAATTTTACCTCTTATCATGCAAAATCATTTTATTAACCATACTGCTAAAACTTAAACTACAACAATAAATTCCTCTTATACAAAACCCTGTAAAATTCTTCAAAAACCCAAACCAAAAGCTTTAAAATCTTAAAAAAACATAAAAATAAAAAATCTCCAAAATTTAAACCCCTTCAAACTAAAAAATCATAATTCCGCCAAAATACATACAAAAATCTTAGTTTCAAAAAAAAATCTATTATCTAACTGCTCCTTGAGCAAAAGCTTCACCTAAACTATATTGTTGTTGATCACTTGACCTTCTATCATCATTAATATTATGAAAAGCTGCAGCTCCAGTAAGTTGATCAATATCATCCAAATCAACTCCAGTGAAAAAATAAACCAAAAGTCCACGGCTTTGATAAAAATAAGGATATACAATAGGTTTATAATATTTTTTTACATCATATTTCTTAGCAATATCCTCAGGATTCCAAGAAGATAAATACTCATAATCTTCAAGTTTATAAGTCACAGGATTAGCAATTGGAATATTTTCTATTTTCTTAAACCCTTGTAAGAAATTCGATATATGATCCTTACCTCTATTTATAGCTTTATCTTCAGCAGTATATCCGTATTTATCTTTAGTATTAACTTCAGCTCCTAATAAAACTAGTTTTTTAGCTGCTTCTGGTTGATCGTATATAACTGTGAGCATTAATGGGGTATTTCCTTCATTATCTGTAAGTTCTAAAGATGCACCTCTTGAATAAAGATACTCAATTAATTCAACTTTACCTAGTATCGCTGCAAGGCTTATAGGCCTAAGATGCTTTTTATTATCGATTATTGAGTTTATATCAAAACCCCTAGAAATAAGTGTTTTTATTAAAGAAAGGTCTTCGTGACAGATTGCGATTTTCATTTTGAACTTGTCTGTATGGGGGAAATAAGAACGTTGATCAAAACTAGACCATTGGGTACGAGGAAAGTTTATTGCATTATAAAAAGTCGCCCCAGAAAACGGGAAAATATAATTCCCCCCAGCATCCTGTGGTAGATACTTCAAGAGTTTTTCATTAAAAAAATTCCTCACTGTAACTTTATACCTATACTGTGTACCAAAAAACCAAGATAAAACCAAAGGTATCGGAACCCAAAAAAGTGCACTAGTCGCTAATATCGTATAATTTGGAAACCTTCCTCTAAAAAAGTTTGAATGGAATACCTCTGAAAAACTTTTAAATACCATATTAGTATATTATAACTTATCATAAATGGGGTGCTGCCACACTACAGACAATTTCAACAAGTCTTCTTTTGGTATTTTAATCAAAGATATCATAGAAAAAAACAATATCAAGCTTTTAGAAAACTTAATAATCTTAAAAACCATACGAAAATCCCAAAGTGAATATCTGGCTATAATAAACATGCCAATCACAACTTTTAAATCAATACGAATGAACGCTTTGGCATATTCTTTATATATAGGAAGAAATAGTATATTTCAAATTTTGCATAAGTTTGGCTGTAGCTTGAGTAAAATGGATGAGCTTTTTTTCTCCCAAGGTGTATCAGCTTTAGACATAATATGTTTTAAAGGGTTTTCTGAAATGATAAAATATTATTTGCCTTATTATATTGAAACTTATCCGAATGGTAGGAATAAAGAAAGACTTTTTTCTATTGAGATAAAGAATGGAGAGGATGTTTTGAAAGCTAGTGAAAGTTTAACTCCAATTCAAACTTTGGTTAGACATGGGCATATTCAAGCTTTAACTGTTGTCTGTGAGTTTTTTATAGAAAAATCATCGATACCTTATGAGTTTGATTTAAACTATCGTGATGAAAAAGGGGAGAATTCACCTTTGATCGCTTGTAGGTATGGGAATTATAACATGGTAAAATTTTTATATCATAAATGTGGATGTACATTTACTGAATTGAATAATGCTAAAGAAAATGCTATACAAATAGCTACAGCAGGGAGTAGAATCTATCCATCTTTACAATATACTAAAATTGTGTCTTTTTTAGTAAAAGTTGTTGGGATTAGTATCACTTATAATTATGAAGAAACTTTGTTGTTAGCAGAAAATAGAGAACTTATAGCTTTTATTGAATGCGCTTTACAAGAAAAGTCGTTGTTTATTAAAAAAGAAGATTTAGAGAAGATGTGTTGTAAAACCCAAGAAAAAAATAATGAAAGTCAAAGTTTAGATGGAAAATCGTATCTAGGGCAGAATTTTATGTTGTTGTATAAGAAAGAATATGGAGATCATACTGATAGTGTTCCAAGCTCGATTATTGATTGTGAGAATTCTGCGACAAGTTTTATTGGAAGTTGTTTGTTGGAATTCCATAAATAAAAGTAAACTGCAAAATTAACGTAAATACTTAAAAAATATAATCTAAACTACTAAATCAAATATTTTATACGTTGAAAATGGAAAAATCCCCATATCACCCATTTAAATTTTTAACGATAACAAGCATCATAATCCTTAAAAAAGTTTATGTTTTAATCCAAGTCTTTCAAAAATTTATAGTATTTTCTAATTTTCTGATGTTATAACTGCCAATAAATATTAACATAATAACTAAGTATTTTTAACTTTAAGTATTTAACACTATTTATTCACACATTCAAATACAGCATATCATATCTAATACACTAATATTCAAAATTCCATTATATTCTTAATATCCCCATCAACATCTCAGCAATTTTATTAATAAAATTTCTAAAATCAGTCCTAAAATCTACTTATCCAATATAAATAATTCTTATACAAATAATTATAAACTCCACAATCCACACATCTAAAAAAAAATACTAAAATTCCTACAATCAATTAGTGATTCTTCTAATTTGACTCACCAAAAATTCCTTAAAACTACCCAAAAACCATCAAAAATTTTCACTGATATTTTCACTCACACCCAATCAAACAGCATAAAAAGCTAAAAAATCCAACACTTCCACTCATCCTCCTAATTCCCTCCTATTCCCTGCCAAACCTTCAAAACCTTCCCTTGTCAAATTTCTCTACCTTCCCCCACACAATGCGCTTATTCTAAAAGCCCACCACATCTAATTCTACACAATTTTTTTAATCTTTTACGTTTATTTGCCCTTGACATATTTTCTAAGAAAAATTCAAATCCTCATGGTGAGTGGAGTTTCCAGCAAAAAGTCAAAAAAGTCTCACAAGTCTTCTAAATACAACCAAAACTACTCTGGGTACATAAAAATCGGTCCTTGGAGCTCAGAAGAAGATGATCTTATCGTCCGACTAGTCGAAAAATACGGTGCTCAAAAATGGTCGAACATCGCTCACTTCCTCCCAGGCCGAATCGGCAAACAGTGTCGAGAAAGATGGCATAATCATCTCAATCCCAACATCCGAAAAGACTCTTGGACTATAGAAGAGGAGTGGCTTTTATTCCTTTATCACTTACAATTAGGAAATCGTTGGGCAGAAATCGCAAAAATCCTCAAAGCCCGCACAGACAATTCTATAAAAAACCATTGGAATTCAGCTATGAAAAGACGATTACAAAGCTATCAACAAAGATATAATGGTTTAATATCAGCGCATTTTGAACATTCACACTCTTGTACATTACCTTTACCAGAAGAAACTGTATGTAAAAGAGGAAGGAAAACTAAAGCTGGAAGTAATGCGAATGGGTCGATATTATGCACGCAATTACATAGAAAAACTGTTGATCAAGCTATGAAAGCTTATGAAATTTCTATGCTTCCAGTGGATGAAGGGAATAAGGAAAATCAGTATGTTTTTGAGTTTAGCCCGAAAAGTGATACGGAAGGGTTTTCTTCTATTGATGAAGTTAGTCATGGGATTTTATCATCGCCTAAATGGAACAATTCTATTTTTTCGAGCCTTGAGAACACTCCCCAGGTTATGGTTAAGAATCGCACACCACAAGCTAAGATACTTACTATGTCTATTGAGAAAGCTCATATTAGCGATTTTTGCTTTGAAAGCCCCAGTTTTATGCTCAATCTTGAAGATACGCCTAGAAACCTTAGGCATGCTTATTAGAAATGTAAATTTTCTTGATATTTAATATGAGATAAGGTTTTGTAAACTGAGTTGTTTTGGATGTGGATTTTGCCTTTGGAATTAAATTAGGTTTTTTTAGTTTTGAAAAGGATTTTAATAAGAAATATTTTATGTTTTATTAATGGGTTTTTTATAAGAAGGTTTTGGGTTATTTTTTAAAACTTGCATTTTGGGTTTATATGATTTTGATTTATAGTCGAGGATGGTATGAGTTGGGTATAATAAAATAATAGTTTTAATAGAAATTTGGAGTATTTTTATGAAAGGGAGAAAATATCAAAAAAATTCTACATATTAACTCACTAATATTTTTCCTCATAATTTCCTAATAAAACTAATACAACACATATAAATCTATTCACAAAAATGGTATCAATACAAATACATATTCTAATTTTATATCCAAAAAAATCCTAATTCATCAAATCATATTAAAAAAACCCAAACAACATAAAAAATCAAAAAATCTCTAAACCCAAGCCCAAAAAAAAATCCATAAACCCTACACTTTATATCTAAATAATTCATTAGTTAGTATCAAATTCCTAAATGTTTGCATTAAGTAAAGGGACTTTATGTATTTTATTAATTTGATCAATACAAGTATTCAGTTTATAAAACCCATTCCTCAAACTTTCTGATGACCCAACAGCTTCAAGTACCTTTAAATTTATATCCTCATCAGTAAGTTCGTTTTTTTTTTTCATAACAGGCCTGATGAGTCTTAGTCTAGAAGTCATTAAATTTGAATTGGATTTTTGTATAGAAGAATCGATTTTTTTAAGTTCATGTTCTCTTTTTGCAGCATTGCCTAATATATGAGTTCTGGTCTTAGGGAAGAAATTATTGAAAATTGTAGAAAAAACTACTCTTGGGATAATAAAAGTGTCTGTTATATTTTTAGATATGTATTGATATGTGTTTAAACGATCTGTAAGAGCTGAGAAATCACCAATCACATCACCACTTTCCAAATGCAAATAGTCATAAAACATAAAATCAAGATATTTACCTACTAAGACTTGACCTTTTAATATGAAGAAAACTTCGGAAAAGTCTTCATTTTCACCACAGATGACATCTGATTCTAAAAATACTCGAGGCTGGAAGTGTGGGATTAAACTGTAAAAACACTCTTCTTCTATTGTATAGTTATGAAAAAAAAACTGCACATCATTAAACAGACTATCTAATATTCTGAAATATTCTTCTTCAGTTAGTAACTCAGCATAAGGTTGGTTTTGGGCTATTAAATCATTTGGAATNTTCAGTTAGTAACTCAGCATAAGGTTGGTTTTGGGCTATTAAATCATTTGGAATATCAGTTTCCCAGTAGTTTTTAGCCAAGCTTTTCAGTCTATCTTTTAAAAAATAGTATTTAAAATGAGATAAAACTTTTTTCTTTAACTTTTCAGGAATCGGACCTTGAAGCTCTTCTACCGAATTAAGCCAATTATTAAGATTTCCAAGATAATCAACACCTGAGCTCAGTTCCGAATAAAAAGTTACGGCAGTATTTACACTACCAGATATAAATGCAAAAAGTGTTACCCCAAAAAGCATAATCATACTAATACAAGCCATTTCATAAACATTTCGTGGTAAAAAGTCTCCGTAACCTATTGTAGCAATTGTCGTAAGCATAAAATAACTACTCTTAAGGGCAATATTTTTATAATCATCATCTTTAATCCCAAAATACACTTCAAAACTTGAATCATCCCCTGTAATCCCCGAACTATATTGTTTATTATATACCTTTTTCTGAAACCAATACCAAAAGCACCCAAGGAAATATATAAGAAAAATGATTGAGATAATAAGTTTTATAATAGAAGATATGATTTTAAATATAAAACTATATCTGACTCTACCTTTTCTATCAGTTTTTCCAAAGTTAAAGTAGGTTAATAAATACCCAAAGCCTACTCCATCAGCGAAATCTATAATTGAAGGTAGTTTTAATAATCTAAACATACGAAGAAGATACTCAGCTTCATAATTCCCAAAAAACCCAAGAGGAATTATGCTTATTATATCAATAAAAAACCATTGTTCTAAATATGCTTTTAGGATATGTTTGAAATATCTTATAGGTAAACCATGTTTATCTATTTGCTCAGTAATCATTGTAATGAAGATGTTTATAATAAAAAGTCCCCAACAGAATATATCTACTGCAATAAGCTCTTTTGAAGGATGACAATATGCAAGAAAATATAGGGTGGTTATAAGATTGTAAGTCAAAACTAACTCCATAAGGATATCCCAGAAATGTTTAATTTGGTTCCCATTGCTTATAATAATTTTGTCGTAGTATGTTTGAATAATTATAGTTGTTCCATCTAATTCAGAATATAAACTGAGTTTTGGAGTTACAGGGTTTAGGTTTTGAATTTGATTTCCTTGGCCTTTTGATGGTTTTTTTACTTTAGGTCGATTACTTATCCGGATTTTTCCTAGGAGAATTTTTTTTTCTGATAAATCGGGATCTACATTCATTTTAACTTCAGTGTATATTTCAGGCTGAACTTCTTGTTTTGACATTATATTTTTATTTTATAATTCAAATGATTATTGATTAGAAGGTTTATAATAGAGGATTATGAATTTGTTGCGAAAATATTTGGGAAATGAAGAGGAAAATGTTTGGGGATTAGGTAAGGAATTTTTTTATTGAGATAAGTGATGAAGATTTTTATGTTTAAAAGTTAGTAATTGGGTTAGATGTTTTTGAATGATGATTTAATATGTTTGAAGAGTTTATAAATTATATTCGGGCTAACCCATTTATCTTTAGTTCAATTATTTTAGTTATAATTTTTAATGATTATCTCTATTCTCTAACAACTTTGCCTTTCTATAGATCTTATTGATAATACAAAAAACTTTTATTAAAAACATTCCTCTTGTAATAACTTATCTATAATATTGATCTTTAAATTCATCTAATCCTCATACTAGCTTTAAAAATTAACTTACATAAAACTTAAATCCTTAGAAAAATAAATTCATTATTCTGATCTATATCTAAAATTGCATTTACTAACAAACCTAAATCTTATTTATCTTTTTTCTTAATAAATAGTTATAATCTTTGTAAGTACTGTTTATTCTGTAAATAGCATCCAGACCGCCGCCATAAATTTTTGTATTTTTGTATTATGATTTCATATCTTATTAAATTCCTATTAATAAAAAAACCCTTAATTAGATGGATGAACCAAAAAAGTAAACTTAAAATTGTCGGAATTCTAAAAAGTTGAATAAAAAGAGACTAGAAAATCATATAATACAATTGTTTGACAATCAAAAATACTAAGGAACTAGTATCTTTCATATATAGCTTAATTAAATATTATTGAAGCAACTTAAGAGTTAGTCACAAATGGGGTTAAATTATTAATTAGCTTGAAGGTTCTTTTATATATAAATAATTTATACACAGAAAAAAAGCGCATAGAAATATCCAAATCAAAAAATTACAAGAACTAATCCACAAATACATAAAAAAACAATATATAGAAAAACCAATTTAATATTTTCCATAATTATATATACATACAATAACACTCAAAGTTTAAACATATAATTTCTTACAACATAATATTTACATTAAACCTCTTCTAAAAAAATATTTAATATTATCTAACATCAACTAACAACACAAAAAATACTTCCTCATTTTTAAACTCATATACAAAATCCTATTATCCTTAAAAAAAAAAATCCTAATAATTTCAATATGAGTACATTCTACGTGTCAGTGAATAACCAAAACAAACACCTAGTCCTCCATGTGCCAATAAGTTGGTCTGTAGGCCGTATGAAAGAATTAATCCTCCTTTACCATTCTGAATCCCCAGCAATCAGATCACAAGTCTTATCCTACAAAGGTCAAATCCTTCAAAACACTGATCTTTTAGCAAGTATCTTCAACAATGATAGTCGTCCAGAGTTAGAAATGCAAATAGAAGCAATTGAAGATATCCCTGATCACTTATCTGGATACAAATCCGACCTTTTTAAGCTTCGAGAAGAAGAATATATAAGAAAATATGATATTGCCAAGCAATTGCTTTTAGATACTCATCACAAATCACAAGAAAGCTCATTAATCCCAGAACATTCTGTGTTAAATTCTTTACCATTATTACATCCTGAGACAAATAAACGTGTAAAATTTTTGACTAATATAGAAAAACCTAGAAAAATCAGACTGAGGAAAGTCCCTTTTTCTATATATTTTGACTTTTTTACTATTTTTAGATGGGCTTTTTTTGTTGTAGTTGCGAGGATGTATTTGGGAGCATCAATACCAATGATTTATTATGTGTTTATTTTAGCTTGTTATATACTTAATGTAAGGTTGAAAATTGAAAGACATAGGGAAAAGGAACTTAAGAAACTTCCTAGGGATTATTTGATGAAAATACTACCAGAAAGGTATAATGTACAGAGGGAAAATACACAGAGGAAAGGGATATTTTTGGTGGTTTATGAAAGTTTTAGAGGGTTTTTTGCTAGTTTGCTCCCATGGTTTGACCCTGTAACTTATGCTAATCAGAGGAATATTATAGTTAATTAGATTAAAGAAATGTGTGGGTTTTTTGTGTTTTTTTTTTGTATTTGGCAATTAAGTAAAGGTGAGATTTTTATTGTTATATGATTTAATAAATAAAAGTCTTTTATATGATGTTAGCATAAAATTACATGTAGGTTTTTACATTTCCTTCTTCCAACATAAAATTCCAAATCCAAAACCCCATCTTGTTAAAAATCCTCATAAAAACTCAAGCCCAATCCAAATCCACAAATTTCTTACAAAGCATCCTCCAAACATCATAATCCTCCAAAACAAAGCATTCCTAACACAAAATCTTACATTTTCCCAATGGCGCCTTTCATCATTTCCAATATCTAAAATTCGGTAAAATGGGGGATAATATTTAACTCTATGAGCTGGGAAGCACCAAATTGTAGTATCTGCCTACAAGACCTAAACACCGATCTTGCGGTAATTAACTGTGGACATACTTATCATCATCAATGTATAATAGACAGTATCCACAATCGAACAAAAACATGTCCTCTATGCCGTGAAAAAATCCTCCCAAGCAAAATCCTAAAATTAAACTACTCATTAAATCCTATAAACAAACCTCATGAACAACTAGGTATGACTGAAGAAAGCAGTAAAGATATTGAAGCCTTACATTCGAAAATCAAAAAAATCAAAGCGAAAAGGAATTTCACAAAAACAAAACTTGTGAACTATGAAAGAGAAATCAAATCTAAAGAAGATGAAATAAGTAATTTGACGATAATGGTAAATAAAATACAAGAGATAAGTAAAAAGTTTGAAGATATGTATTATGAAGCAAGAAGTTCATTAAGTGATAAAATTTATGATGCAAATAAATATATGGAGTTGTTTAAAAGTACTCATGAAAAAATGAAAGAATATGAAGATAAGGCGACAAGGCTTGAAAGTATATCAAAACTTCTTTCTGAGATTGACCAAAACAACTCTACTGTAATGTGGGCGAAAGATGTTAGAGAAAATCAACCACTTGAAGATCAGGCAAGTCAGTTTTATAGCGCATTGCTTATATCATCAACGAATTTAACATCACAAGAAAAAAGTTTTAAAGAATTGAAGTCACAGCATAGTATTTGTTCTGATGAAATGACTAAACTTAAAAGGACAGTTTCGTTGTTGAGAAAAGAGAATGAAAGGTTAGCTATAGAAATTGAGAAAAAGTCTGAACCTTTAGAACTTAAGGTAAGGGATATATAGCGATCATATAATGATATATTGTCTTTTACTGTAGATAATAAACTTTCTATGTGTAGAAAACCTGCTTTGACTTTGTTGAAAAAATCGTAAATATGATAGTTTTAATATCAGAATGGTATGGTTTAATTTTATTAAAACTTTTTAGATGAATAATTTGATATGAAAAAATAGAGATTATTTGTGGGATTGGATTATGAAAATAAAGAAATTAATGCTGATGATTGATTTTTTTTTATAGTAGATATGCTTTTGTTGGTATTAAAAATTGTATTGATTTTTTATTGTATATTGGATTAGTTGCTTGTATATATAAAAATACCTTAAAATGGGTGATTGGATTAGTTTGTTGAGTATTTTTTTTTATCAGTTTTATTTATGATTCTGGTTACCCTGATGTCTTAGAGAACTTGAAGGCAGGGTGTTAAGTTGTATGACAAATTCAAGGTATTATTGTATTGATTATGACATTAGGAAGGCGGGGGATTTGCTTTTTGTTCAGACTAAAGGTATAAGGCCAAATTTTATTCTTAAATTCACTTGCTATATAGTCAAACATATAATTAAACCTGTTGATGTTGATAAATTTAATACCCAACACTTTTTTAGCTTCAAGTATATTATTAACATCATTAAAATCCCTAAGATCATTAGATTTATAAAGCCAAATGCATTATTTATAATATAATCAACAAGAAAGCTTATCTCAAATCTATAAGCTTAGCTGAACTCTCGTGCCTAGAAACTCATCTTCAAAAAAATTCAGTTCTAATTGGGACATAAAAAGTTTATTCAAATCTTTGAATCCTTTAAAAACTATATTTTATTACTTTTATTTTTTTTTGTTAAAAGATCTCCTGAAGATATCTTAAAAATATCTTAACCAAGTGATTTTTTTCTCGAATAATTGTCTTAGAAAAAAGTAATCTTTGAATTTAAACTTTCATTTGAAAATATGTCTTAAACAATGGTTATAATAATAACTAATGGCATAGAATCAGCTTGGGCAGCCACTGTTGTCACAGCCTAAAACTATGCTAGAGTCTTGGCATGCAGACACCTGGAGACAATGTTAACAGGTCACAAACATGCCTATATTTCTTTCATAAATAACATTCAAAGTTTATTTAGCCTAAAACTGAAATTGTTATAAAAAATATAACACCTATTTTAAACCCTTATGCCTGCAAATACCTCAGCTTTAATTTTAAAGAACTATTTAAATCCTATAACATAAGTCAAAACTCATAATAAAAAAAAACTTTTTATTTTATCTTGTATAATCAGTCTAATATCCACATAGAATTACCGATATATGAAAACAATGGACATCAAAGAATTAATAGACTGTCTTGGGCACTTAGGAGCTCCTCTTCACAAAAGTACTACCCTTCATCGACCATTTTTGAATACCTTAGAAGAAACAAGCGCAAAAATCCAAAGACTTCAACAAACACTATCAAGTCTCACCGATTCAACAAGTTCAGCAGAAATCCAATGCTATGAAAGATACGTTTCGAGTATTTCCAACAATATAATCAAAGAAAACACAACTCTCGTTATGAATTTGTTAAAAATTTTGCAGCAAAAGATAAAAAGTTATGCGAAAACTGCATATAACAGTACACCTGAAAGCCATAATGAAAAACTAGTTAAAGTCATTCAAATATGTAAAAGGATTGAAAATGATATGTCCATAAAAAAGACCTATTTATCAATGGATGAAGAGTTTTGGAGGATCCTTTATCGTATTATAAAATATGAACAGATACTTAGAGCTCGATATCTTGTGTATAATAATAATATATAAAACTTATAATTATTTATTATAATGATTATTAATAGAATAAAAATTTTTAAGTTTAAATATTGGGGATTTTAAATAGATCATATAAGGATAGTTTTATTTGGTATTTTTTTTTCTTTTGTGGTACTTGAAATTTTATAGATACGAGCCTAAGGCTTGTGTGATTTGAAAATAGACTCAATATTTGGGGAAATATATTGTAAAGAAAGGTCTGGTAAATACTTTAAAACGCTAGTTTCTTGGGGTTTTAGAGTATAAGAGGTCTATGAGATTGGAAAGAAAAATTATCAAAGGTTTAGTGTTAGATTTCAAGTTAAACATAGTTTCGAGATTTATATTATTTTCTATAATATGCACTATATGCTATATCAAAACTAGATCTTAGCATTTCATCATATCCTAAAAAGTAAAAACTTTGGACAATAATTTTTGACAGTAACATGATAACTCCAAAGAGTTCCACTGATTTTAAAACATTCATTTATACTCTTCAATTTAATTGGCTCATCAGTATCCAAAGAAACTAATAATTTTTACAATCCTAATCTCATAATTTATCATAAAACTTCTTTACCATAGCAATTCCAATCAAAATAAAATTTTTCACATAATACAACATATCATCATATAAATTTTCCAATCTTAAACCATCATATAATCCTCATTAATTTATCAAATATAAAATTCCTATACAATCAAAGTGTATTTCACACAAAAAAAATCTTCTCCAAATCTTCCAATCTAATCCCACAAATTTTCCTCCCAAAACTAAATCAAATCTAACCTATATAAAAATGAAGCCCACCATCAAAACCCAACGTATCGAAAAGTGCCAAGTTGCTGAAATCCTAAGCGAGCCTAAAAGACTAACTGATATAAACTACGAGAAAAAGAATCATACTCAACTCAAACAAGCTCAGACTGAAAACCGGAAAAAAAAAGAAGAACTCGAATCGCGGCCTCCAAAAGAGCCATTTAAAATCAAAAGATTCCAAAACATTGAAAGTGTCGTTTATAAAAACCCAGAAGAAGTCAAAAAACCCAAACAAGTCAAAGAAAGATCAAATAGCGCTAATCAACCAATAATCGTAACTTATAATCCTGATGATGAAGGACAGGCTGGTAATAAAAAACCTGATAATAAACGTGATTATGTTACTCAAAATGCTAAAGCTGCAATAGCTCAAGCTCCAAACAAACTCCAACAAGTTCAAGTAGAAAACACGAAAACTTTAAATCCAAGTTATGGGAAAGTACCTCAATATATTGAAGATTATAAAGCTAAAAGAGAAGAACAAGTTGAAAAAAAAAAACAGGATGAAGAACAAGCTAAATGTCCACCTGGTATGAAACTTATGCCTGAAAATGAAAGAATTGAAACATTAGCGATACTTCATAAAGGTAAAGATGATGTATGGCAAACTATTAATAGATTACCAATTGCTAGTAATACATTAGCTATACAGAAAAAAAGATCTGAATGTGAAGCTAAACTTATTGAATTGGAGAATGCGATTAAGACATTTTCAAGACAGAAAGTTTATGTTGCCTTTAGTTAGTAAATGAGTAACTTTTAAGTGAGATGTAAAGGGTTTGGAAGAAAATATTAGAGAAAAAAGATACAGGTTTAGGTAAAAATTGTATAAGGGTTAAAGAATTTAAGATTTTATTTTTTTAGGTTTGAAGTAATGTTTAAGTGTGGTTTATGTTTAAAATAAGATTTTTTTTATGTGTCAATTTATAAAATAAATCTTATTATTCCACTTTAAACTTTAATCAAAAAACTTAAATTTATATCAAAAACCCTGTTCTTTATCTTCTAAAACATTATATAATGGACAAAAAGGCAATCTCAGTTATCACAGAAAATCTTGCAGTAAGAGAAATCTCTGACAGCGCAGTAGACACGTTAATAAACGACGCAGAACTTAAGATCCGTCAAATAATCGCCTTAGCCCAAACCTTTATGAAACGTAGTCACCGTAAAGTTCTTGAATGTAAAGATATCAAGCGAGCAATGAAAACTCTTAACCTTGACGTAAAACAAATATAGAACATCTATGGTTTCCCAAGTAGTCGTCCTTTAGTCTATAAACGTATACCAGGTGATGATGATGCTTGGTACTTAGAAGATACAGAAATCCTCATAAGTGACTTTTTATCATCAAAAGTTTGCTTCCCTGAAAACTACACTTTACATACCCACTGGCTAGCAATAGGTGGCAAAGTTCCAAATATCCCAGAAAATGAAGGTGAAGAAATCGAAGATATCACAAACGAAAGAGTTGCTGAAGCTGATGTGGATATAAATCATCAATTATCATTAGAACAACAAATATACTACAACTCTGTATTAGAAACTTTAAACACTGGTAAAAGAATTGACCCAATTCTCGAGTCTTTAAACTCAGATTCTAGTCTGACAAAGCTTATCCCATATATAAGTCGAAGTATGTTTAATATGATTCTTGAATGTGATTCATTAGAAATTTTAGATAGAGGGGTAAAAATCCTTGGGTCACTATCTTTAAACAAGTATTTAAACTTAGAACCATATTTACATCAAATAATGCCTGCTCTTTTATCAGGACTTATGCGTGGGGATTTGATTCAAGAAGGTCATTGGGTGTTTAGAAAAAACACAGCTCTTATTGTTGCTAGAGTTTGTGACCATTTTAGCGATTATTATGAAGATTTAAAGGCTAGGGTATTGAAATTGTATGTGAAAGTACTTGAAGATATACAAAAACCATCAGTTAGTCATTATGCGGCTATACAAGGAATTAATGCTTTTGGGGATTTGTGTATAAAAAACCTTCTTTTGCCTTTGTTAGGGAATTATTTTAAGCAAATATTAGAGAAAAAACTAGCTAGTAATGAGGCTATTGAGTGGAATATGTGTAAAGCTGCTATTATTGTAAGGATTATATAGGAAGGATGTAGAGTATTGATAAAAGCAAACCCTGAGTATTATAAAGAGATGTGTGAGTTGCTTGGGGAAGAACTTATTGAATTAGATTAAGACTAAGATGTTGAACTTCTGTCTAGGATGTTGTAGTTTAAGAGCTTTTCTATAAGATCGACATGTGTCAGCAGCATTCTTCTGCAGCAAAAACGCTTGAGGTTGAGTTTGTCTAAGGCTTCACCTTCAGTAACGTCCTGCTCAAGGAGTTTTAGATATTTCTCCCACTTGTTGCCAACAACTTTGCCACAGGTAAAACACCGAACGGGAATAATCATTATAAATGGCTTTGATATGTGAATCTTTTGCAACTAGAAAAAGACTGGATTATATGAAAAAAATAAAACAGATGATGATTAATATATAAGGTTTATGATTTAGTTTAGGATGTTAAACTTTTAGACTATGATAGGATTTTTTATGTGAAAAAAAATATTAAGTTGGGATTGAAAGTTTTAATTTATTACATGGGAAAGATTATGAAATTTTTATAGNTACATGGGAAAGATTATGAAATTTTTATA
The DNA here is from genome assembly GCA_001970955.1 of Stentor coeruleus. Taxonomy (NCBI): domain Eukaryota; phylum Ciliophora; class Heterotrichea; order Heterotrichida; family Stentoridae; genus Stentor; species Stentor coeruleus. The sequence continues at coordinate 27,943 of MPUH01000393.1, forward strand.
GTGATTTTAGTTTATGTTAGTGTTTTTATTTGAATATAGTATTAGTTTAAATAATTTTAACACTACGACATTAAGATAGTGTTNGTGATTTTAGTTTATGTTAGTGTTTTTATTTGAATATAGTATTAGTTTAAATAATTTTAACACTTTTTATTACGACATTAAGATAGTGTTTTTTTATATATATTTCCTGAAAATTAATTTCAAAATAATAGCTTTTAATAGTTCATCACAAAAATCATTCATAACTAAGTATAAGCAGATAAAAACATATAGTTTTACAATACTCATATTATGTAAAATATTATTAAATCCAAAATCTTTAGCCTACACTCAACCACAAATACGTATTTATCTTTAAAACCTATGCTGGAAAAAAATACTGCCAAATTCAACCTTATAAGAAAAAAACATAAAAGTCTATATCTTCTATTCTATGAAAGAAATCTATGGCAAAAAAACACATAAAATCCACAAATTTATAATTAAAACAATTCCTTTAATCATAAAAAATCCTCATATTCTTCAAATAAAATCATAACCTTATTTAATTATAAAAACCTATCTTACTTAACCTAAGCTTTTTTCAGCTCTTTATTTTCTCTCAATCTAAAAACCTTCCTGACTTTTTTCATCACTGCAAAAAAAACTAAAAAACAAGCTAAACAAGCACCAAAGCACAAAATAAAAAAATACAACTTTTCATCATCATCATCATATTCAACAATTTTCTCAATCATAATATCTTGTCTCATTACCCCAAATGCTTTAACTTTATAAGTCTTCAACTCAAATGGTTTTATCCCATCTACAAAATCCTTATCAGGATAATCTAAAACATTTTTTCCACTATTATTATAAGTCTTAAATTCAATAAATCCTTTTTCTAACAAAACTTTTGGGTTATATAATGGAAGTCCTCCAGCATTGATTTCTTCAAAGTTTTCAATAAATTCGATTTTTATAGGATAATTGCATATATTTAATATACGGAAAATATAAAAATTATTCCTTGAGACTAGACTGGATAAATATCCACAAGTATTTTCATTTAGAAAAATGTGACTATTTTTGTAATTATAAGGTGTTATATAATCAGATGATTGTTTATAATTTGTTGTTAATGAGTTGTTAGACATACTGAAGAGGAGGATTGGTGAGGATCGATGTTCAATGAAATGTTTCCAGATGTTGTGATAGTTTAGATTTGAGAAACCTATAAGCCATTCATGTTCAACTGGGTATTTATCCCCTGCATATTCTCCAACACCAAATCCATCATCATAGCTGGGATGTCTATGCAAGTTAATCTCAAAAACATTCTCATACGGCATTCCAGCTCCAACTGCAAAAGTTGGAATGACATACATAAATTGTTTGTTTAAATCAACAATCAACCCTCCAGTAATAGGATAATAATTATGTCCAGTTTTATTCACAGTATTATGCTCAAAATATCTTTTCTGAATATTCGCAGTATTAAAAGTATAAAACCAGCCAGTCCGATCATAAATTTGATAGAATCTATAAAAAATATCAGTATCCCTTTCCGCATAAACATAAAACTTCATAACAAAATTATCAGAAATTTTATCAACAATAATTCTCTGAATAAAAATCTCTTGTTTATAACTAAACTCAGACTCAGCAATATCAACCACAGAACCTTTAAAACAATTATATCTTATTAACCTGCCAATAATTTCAGCTGGTTCCTAAATACTTTATACTGTTTGTGTAAATGAATAATATCCACTCATATAACTATTATACCTAACAATCCTCCCAGCAATAAAATACTCATTTTTACCTTTTTTTAAACTTGTAAGTAATCCTCTATCTAATCCTAAACCAATAAACTCATTTCCAATTTCCTGATCTTTAGTTTTATTTGATATTTCACTACATCCATTACACATATATGTATATTCTTCTATAAACAAAGTCTTAACTTCTAATCCTTTTAATCTACAAACAAAATAAACCTTATAATTTCCTATAAAAGGTACAACTTGAGTCTTAAAAACAACACCATTTGTATCAAAAACCTTAACAAACTTACCCCAAGTCTCAAAAGATAATGTTTTAACTACAGACCAATTAATCGGGTTAATAGCAAATACAACTTTATAAGGAATAACAACATCTCCAGTATCTTTTTTATATTCTAATCTCATAATATCATTGATTATATAACCAATTTCATCAAAAAACATCCTAATATCCTTATCTAACCTTATAATATAATCCTCATAAACAAATTCTCTCATAGTCCCAGTAATCGCATCATGATGTGTTCCAAGATTTATTTCATAAGCCATAATTTTCTCGTTTTTCCAACTTGTTTTAATTATTTCCCCAAATCTGACGATTTTTTGCCCATCGTAAATCATTTTTTTTATATAAGGTTTTGTTGAATAAAACCCAGTCCAAGCCTTCCACCAATATCTTGGTTTATTTCTAAAACCAGGAGAAACTAAAGGTAAAATATCCCCACTATATACTTGAAATGTTGTATTTGTAGATAAAACAGCATCAAAATATTCAGATGCAGTTGAAAGTTTTATAGTGAAATTTGTACTGAGTTCTGAGATTTTTGATAATAAGTCAATGAAATCAAAGGTGAAATTCTTGTCTGTGAAGTAAAAATCAGCGCCAATAAGCATAAGATGATGGGAGGTTTTGTATTTATATGATGAGGAGTTGACGTATTTTTCTATTTCTTGAATGCTTTGTGGATGTTACCAGTTATAAACTCCGGTGTCGTTTGCTGGAAGTTGACCATAGCATTGTTTTTCCCAAGGAAGCTGGGTTAGGAAGCCTGGGGAGTAGTAGTGGTCATTAAGGACGTGGGTGAAAATCCCAGTTTTCGACCCTAGACCTTGGGTTTTCCATATAAACTCTAAGTTTGAAGAGTTTTGGAGCTGAATCTTTATATAAAATACCCTAAAACTGTCTTCGATTCTTGAAAAAACTAAAACTTCCAGACCCATTTTTTCAAATAAAGCTGGGGTTATACTAGAATGCCCAAATGGATCCATTTGCCAGCCGATTTTCACTTTTTCTACACCTAATTCTCTGGATATATACTCAAAACCTGCTTCTGTTTGTCTTAAAGCCATTTCAAAGTCTACAGTTGCCTCATCGTGTTGTACCCAACCACCACCGACTATTTCAAATTGTTTTTTTTGGATTGAAGATATTACTTGAGGCTTTCTTTCAGGATATTCTTGTAAGTAACGAGCTAAAAAATACACTTCGGCCCATACAAATTTTGCATCAGGACGAGATATTATTAGGTCTAACATGTTATTTAGAGTTTGCTTGACTTGATTTTCGTAATACCAATCTACTGTTTCTAACCAACCTGCATCATTATGAGAATGACAAACTAGGTAAACGGTTGTTTGGCTTTCGACTTGGGATATTAGGGATATGGACAGAAGGAATAGAAGGAACATTTTTATTATGAGGAATTTCACGTATAGAAAAGAAGATAAGGTTTTAGACTTGGTGGGAGGATGCTTAAAGTTTGTAATTTATAGGAAATAGGAAGATTTTTTAAGTTATGGTGATTTTGATATTTTGTTGGGTTTAGAATTATTAATTTTTTTAAGATTTTGCATGGTTTATGGTTTGTTTTGGGCTTGTTGGAAATAATGGCAAAAAGATTTAATTGGATTTTTTGGTTTATTTCAGAATGATTTTCTAAGATATAATATTATACAAAAGTATATTTCTTTTTGTGGGTTCTAATGCATGTATATAATCATCCTATATGCGATAATTCCTAATTGATTGATAATCATCCTATCATCCATAAAACTCAAAAACACAAGCATTTTTCTTCCTCTCTAATGAATTCTTAATAATATCTTATTCTATCTAAATTTCAATCCTATTAAAGTCTCACTAATAAAACTAACCTTTAACCAAATCCCTATATCTTTCCTTAATCTCAATAAATACCCATATCTTAAACCTAAAAACCTTAATCTTTACAAGATCCATAAAAAATCCGTAAATCCTTATCTAATTTCCAATAATATCATAAAATTCTCTTCAAAAAACAAATTCTCCATTAGCATCATCTACCATAATAAAATACATAAAATTCCTTCCTCAAACATACTTCCAAATTTTCTGAATTAAAGTGTCGCAAATCAAAAAAGCCCTTAAAGTCCTTAACAAAATTCTAAATAATCAATAATTGTTATAAAAAATGATAGGAAAACTAGAAACCACTAAACTCTCTGAGATAAGCGAGCTTAAAGAAGCTGTCAAAGATTACAAAAGCGCACTAAAACACGCTAAATCTTTACAAAGCTTAAAAAACTGTTATCAAAGCTTTAAAAAGCAGCAAAAAATCCGTGCTAAAAAAAATCAAGAAAAACTGTGTAGTAAAATCTCTAATTTAATCCAGTCTGACTTGAAAACTATAGAGAATTTTCAATTTTTCCCAATGCTTATATCTTTAAAGCAATCTAAAATCCCTTTACGTATTCCTTTAACTTTGTATAATACAGGTAAAGATTACTACTTAATAAAAAGTGAAGGTTTTATTAATATACAAACAGGACTTGAAACTGTTGGGAAATTTCTTAAAGACTTACCTGGTATTTCGTGTATGCCGATATGTTTATTTAAACCGCAAGATGGGAAAATCAAATTGTTTTGCAATCTTTCTATATTAAGGAATTATATTCATGATCATTCATCAGATAAAGGGTATTATCAGCATTTTGTTCACCCAACTGGTACAAATGCTTCAGTTCTTGTTGTCCATGCTAAACTGAATTCTTATACAATGGCTTATGTTGTAAAAAACACTACTGAAATCCCAAAAAAGGACCGGGCGCTATTCGAAAAACAGAAATCACTGATTTCAAATCCTGGATGCGAGAAAATAATATCAGTATTTCTTCAGGATAACATTTCCAAACACGAACTCATGCCTAAAGTTGCCCGTCAGTTAACATTCGAATTCCCAACCTTAGACAGTTCATCAGTAGCCCATTTAGATTACCCTCCTCATATAAAAAATAAAAAATTCCGAAGTTTAATTCAAAGAATCCAAACTATAGACCATTATCGTAATACTTATGGTAATACATCTCCTCATTTTTCCCAAAACTTAAATGAAATGTATCTAGTAAACTTAAGAAAAATTAATCTCCTCTCAGCTTATCTTTTAAAAACAACAGTACCAAGTATAGAAAATATGACTAGAACAATATATCATATATTATCAGAATATATACGTAAAGAATATTTCAGAGAAATCTTAGAAATAACGTTAATTTATATAAGAGAAAAAGATAAAGGGTGGACTTTTCTTAGTGTTGATAAAATTAAATGCTCAGAGTCTTTAGATTTTGAAGAAGTCCAGATGGATTTGCCGTTAAGAGATCGCCCGTCTAGTATTTTTATCCAAGATTTTAGCATGATTTTAAATGCTTCTATTATAGCTAATACTGATTTAAGCCCTGAGAAAATTGATAGTTATGAAGAGGTTATAAAAATTAGACAATTCAACCATTTAAAAGCTAAGTCATGTTTTCAGACACATAATATTGATAATCATATAAACCTTGATGATAAAGCTACTAAACAGATAAATAATGCTGTTTATAGCTGTGATACAATGAAATTCAAAGCTAGAATGGCAAAGTGTGGAGGGAAAACTTTAGATAAAAAATATGAGGCTTTAAGTTTTTGGAAAGAGTTTTCGATTAAAGTGCAACGGGAGATTGTGAGAAGTTCAATTGCAAGATATTTTGTTGGATTTACTAATGAAAAGTTTTATTCTGTTAGCAGATATTTTTTTAAAGTGTTTTCTTCAGATATTGATGTTAGGACTAAGAAGAAACTTAAAGCTATACATATGGAAGCTATGATTAGTGATGAGGATTTTGATGTGATGAAAGGTATTTATATGACTGCTTTAGAAGATTTTAATATTGAGATTGAAGATATGAAATTTATTGCTATGAGCTTTGAAAGTACTAGATGTTTGATTGTAAGTGAGGNTTTTAATATTGAGATTGAAGATATGAAATTTATTGCTATGAGCTTTGAAAGTACTAGATGTTTGATTGTAAGTGAGGATAATAATTAAGATAAAGATTTTTAAAGATGGAAAGTTTTAGTTTTTTTTTAAGGTTGTAGGGTTTAGAAGATTTTTAGAGGATTTGGGAGTTTATTGTGAGGTTTTATGTGAGAATAGAATTTTTAGCNGATAATAATTAAGATAAAGATTTTTAAAGATGGAAAGTTTTAGTTTTTTTTTAAGGTTGTAGGGATTAGAAGATTTTTAGAGGATTTGGGAGTTTATTGTGAGGTTTTATGTGAGAATAGAATTTTTAGCTTTTATGAAGTTGTGAATTTTTGTGGGTTTTGGACGTTTGTGAGATTATATTAAGTTTTTTTTTCTTCAGAAATTATGATTAGATTGAGTTGTAAGATAGGAAATAATTGAAGATTGTATTTGGCTGATGGTTATTGAGTTTAGTGTTGTAAACAATTTTATCTTATAGTCTATTTGGTTGTGATTATCGGGAATAAATTAATACTATAGCTTGCTTGAAATTTGTCTAAAGTTTGAACGTCATCCTTATTTCATAAAAATAAAATATTCATGATAAATACTAATTTCTCATTTTTTCCTACATGGTAAAACTGAGCTTTAAAAGCCCCAAATGAGTTTATTTATCTAATCTTCTACAATTTTTTATAGCACTAAACAATAAAACCATAATCCTTTACAAATAAATTCATTTACCAAATCTTCTGCATTTTTTTATAGCACTAAACAATAAAACTATAATCCTTATAAACACAAATTCCTTTATCATCATTACAATAAAATTAAGCCTCCTAATAAAAACTCCATAAAAACTTACAAAATCATAAAAATACCTATCAACACCCAACCAAATTATGTAATTACCTAAACTATTAAATTATACTACTTAAAAAAAAAATCTATAAAATCTCACACTCTGGATATCCAGCAAACCAATTCATCGCTTCACTTTCCCAGTTCTCATAATGATAAATTCTTTTCTTATTTCCCACACAGAAAATAGTTACTAAATAACATTCACGGTCTAAATATTCTCAACATTCTTCATTATAAATACTTGCTGACTTTTTTTTACTTTCTAAGTTTGAAATACTAACTGTTTATATTATACAATCTTTATAGAGAATACATCCTACAAATGTATTACCTATATATAGAGGATACCTTAAATATAGGATATACCTTAAATATATCATACCTGTATAAAGGATACTTGCTATATAAAAAATACCTTAAATATAGCATACCTATTATAAAGGATACTTGCTATATAAAAAATACCTTAAATATAACATACCTAAATATATTATACCTGAATAATATATACCTAAGTAAAATATACCAGAATTAGGAGAACTTGATTCTTTAGGCATATTCATATATGAAACTTTCTCTTCAGAATTTTGTAGATCCTTATTACTAAAATAAAATCCCTCTAATTTGTTTTTACTAGGGTTTTCAGGTATATTCCCATATATTTTATCTTGATTTTCATTCATATTTTTTGCTTTCAGCGATTTACTATCTGATTATCATTTACGATCTTTTTAACAAATACCTATATTTGTTGTACAAACAAAAATATAAGCTTGGTCATTTGTCACCATAATTTTTTTTAAATGCGAATAAGATCTTAAATCAATATCGTATTTCAAGTAAATTTCATCAAGTTTTTCTTGACTACGCCTAAGATTTTGTGTTTTTATTTTTTTACTATTTTTATCAAAGTTTTCGTTTTCTAATAATATACCAATAAAGCTGTTAAATTGTTCGGTTTTATAATTTATATAACTTTCTGTCCAAGCTATTTTTTCTTTTATATAGTTGATTGTATAATAATCTTCTGACTTTTTAGCTTCCCTGATTTTTTTCTTGATATCACATATTAGTGAAATAGATTTTTTCATAGATTCTTGGAATATATTTAAAAATATAGAATAGATCGATTCAAGTCTTGTCAGAAGGCTTTTTACTAATTTTTGAGCATCATTAAGTTGACTTTTAAATTCAATTTTTTTTTCTATTAAGCTTATCTGGCCTAGACATATGTTGTGATGATTTACCACATGCCCAGCGCAGAAGAAAATATTTGCTGAACATACACAACTAAACAGTGCAACCTCAGCACAACCATAGATACTACAATGCATAATTTTATTAGAATATAAAAACTACAAAAATATACATATAAGATTTTTTAGTTTATTCCTATGCCTATTAAGTATTTATCATGTCTTTAGATATCATCTTTGATCAGATTATCACGTCAATAAAATTATAAATAATATATCTTCATTTAAAATCTATAATATTTAAATCTATCTAAGAATATCAAAGCCTTACTATCAAAAGCTAAAAATTAAAAAAACTATAAAAAATCCCCTTATGCAACTATTTCTACAACATCTAAAACCTTATCAAAAATACAAAAAAGTCCTCATCTTATTTTACATATTCATCTAAATTGTATAAACTCCTCTAAAAATTTAAATCCTAAACTTATTCTAATCTAATTCTATCTTTAGTTGCTCCAAACCAATCTTATCTCTCTTGTTAGCCCTAAAAGCAACCACAACAATCAAAATCCCCAAAACTCCAGCCCCACAAACAATAATCATAGAATAGCTCAAACCATTTATCCCATTAATATCCCCACCAACAACTTCACTCATAATATTCTTATCCATAATCCCATTTGCCTTAAGTTTATAAGTTTTCATCTCATAAGGCATAATTCCATCATTTCCATCACCTTTTGGATATTCCAAAACATTTTTCCCTGTATTATTATATGCAATTAACTCAAGATAACCTTGTTCATTAAATTTTCTCATATTATTCAAAGGTAATCCTCCAAGATTAAGTTCTTCAAAATCTTCTGTGAAATCAACTTTTATTTGAGTGTTGCATTTATTAAATATTCTGAATATATAAGAATTGTTTCTTATAACTAAACTTGATAAATAAGCACAATCGAAATTGTTAAGGAATTCATATGTGTTTTTATATTGAGGAATTGTATTGTATTCAGTAGCTAAAGAGAAATTTGTTGTAAGAGAATTGTTGAAAGTATTGAAAAAGACTATTGGTGATGAACGATGATCAAGAAAATGATCCCAGATGCTTTGGTAGTTTAGATCTGTAAAGCCGATTATCCATTCATGTTCAACTGGGTAAATATCCCCTGAATAACTACCAATGCCAAGTTGATCATCGTAACTAGGGTGTCTATGCAAATTAAGTTCAAACACATTCTCAAACGGCATCCCAGCACCAAGGGAAAATGTTGGAATAAAATACAAAAACTTATCCCCTAAATCAGCCACAACTCCTCCAGTAATCGGGTAATAATTATGCCCAGTCTTATTAGAAGCATTAGGTTCAAAATACCTTTTCTGCAAATTCGCTGTATTAAAAGTATAAAACCATCCTTTCTGCTTATAAATCTGATGAAATCTATAAAAAATATCATTATTCCTTTCAGCATAAACATAAAATGTCATAATAAAACTATCTGTAATTTTATCAACAATAATCCTTTGAATAAACACATCTTGATCATATCTTAAATAACTTTCAGCAACATCAACTATAGATCCACTATAATGATTAAATGTTTCTAATTCACATATAATTTCAGCTGGTTCCTATATAAAAAATACATCTTCAACAAAAGAATAAGGTCCACTCATATAAGTATCATATCTAACAATAGTCCCATCAATAAAATATTCCATATTTTGGGTTTTTAAACTAGTTAAAAGCCCTTTAGTAAGTTCAATTGTTATATAATTATTGCTTATTGTTTGTATATTGTTTAATGTAGAAGGTATTGAGCATCCATCACATTTGTATGCATATTCTGAAACAAAAAAGGTTTTTATTTGTAAACCTTGGAGCTCATAAGTGAAGTAGGATTTATAGTTGTCTAGATAAGGGACACTTTGTGAAATAATTGTTTGATTGCTCGTGTCGAAAATCCTCACATATTCTGAAGCGGCTTCTAATGAGAGGGTTTTTTTAACTGCCCAGTTTAGAGGGTTTATTATAAATAAAACTTTATAAGGAATCATGAGTTCTGTTGATGATGTAGAATTAGTTGAAGTTAGGTTGTTTATTTGTAGTCCAAGTTCGTTTAGGAGCATTTGCTGGTCGTTTTCGATTCTTTGAAGGTAGTCATAATATACTGGTTCTTTCATTGTCCCAGTTATAGCATCATGATGAGTACACATATCAACTTCATATGCCATAAGTTTAGTTGCTGACCATGATGATGATATTATTTCTCCAATTCTTGCGAATTTCTGAGTATTATACATCAATTGTTTTATATGAGGCTTTGTCGAATAATACCCTGTCCATGGTTTCCACCAATAACTTGGATGACCTGATGAACCTGCAGAAACTAAAGGCATAAGATCTCCACCAAAGACTTCAAAAGATGTGGAACTTGAAAGTACAGCATCAAAATATTCAGAAGCTGTGGCGAATTTAAAATTAACATTTGTACTTTGTTCTGAGATTTTAACTAGAAGGTCTATAAGATAATATGTAGTATTCCAATCAGTATAATAAAAATCATCACCAATAAGCATAAGTTGATTATTTGTCTTATATTTATAAGCAGTTGATAATACATAATCTTCTAAAGCTTGTATACTAAATATATTATACCAATTAAGTACTCCAGTTTCATTAGCTGGAAGTTGTCCATAACAATGTTCATCCCAAAACCATAAAGATAAGAAACTAGGCGAACTATAATGGTTATTAAGGACATGGGTAAAAACTCCATTTTCTGAGTTCAATCCTTGTGGTTTCCATATAAACTCCATATTTGATGAGTTTTGCAATTGAGTCTATATGAAAATTACTCTAAAGTTATACTCGACTCTAGAAAAAACTAACACTTCAATACCCATTTTTTCAAACAACGCTGGAGTTAGACTAGAATGTCCAAATGGGTCTAATTGCCATCCAATTTTCACTTCATTTATCCCAAGTTCACTAGAAATATAATCAAAACCTGCTTCAGTTTGTCGTATTGCCATTTCTAAATCTACAGTTGCTTCATCGTGTTGAACCCAACCACCTCCTACAATTTCAAATCTTCCTTGTTTATTCATAGAAATGACTTGAGGTTTTTTTTCAGGATAATCTTGTAAATAACGAGATAAAAAGTAAATCTCAGCCCATACAAATTTTGCCTCAGGTATTAAGTTAAGTATACCAAGCATATTATCTAAAGTATGTCTGACTTTATTTTCATAGTACCAGTCTGCAGTTTCAAGCCAGCCAGCATCGTTATGAGAGTGTGGGACGAAGAAAACATTCATTTTACCAAGGGTTAGAGTAAAAAGAATCCATATGAATGGTAACATTTTTTATAGGGTATATTTTTTCAACAGAAAAGTTTGATAATATATGGAATTTGGTTATAAAGAAGGAAGTTTTTATATGGTTTTGTTATAAGATATAGAATATTTTTTGAAGAGATTGGGTTAGTAGGGAGATTATAATAGGGTTTATGTATATGAATAATTTAATAAAATGAATAAGGTTGTAAAGAATTTTATCAGAAATTAATTTAGGGTTTGAAAATTAAAAGATTGGTAAGATGGGTAATGATAATATAGATTATATGCTAGGTGGGTGTTACAATTAAATATGATAGGATATTAAGTTTTTGTATAGGAAAATTTAACATTTTATTATTTATGGATTATTAGCATATGTGTGGAATTTATGAACTTGGGGAATATATGCAGGAATATTGTATAATAAGAACTCTTGTTTTTAATAAACTAGTGAAAAATTTTATCAAATATTTTTAGGTTTTCTTATGCTATTTTGCATTATGCTTATACTTTTTCTTAAAAATTTGTAAAATGTAAATTGTTATATTTTAGGATACAGTCTGAGATTTAACTTTAAGATAAAATATATTATATTATAATTACAAATCAAAAATTATTATCTCTTTGTCAACATATCAAAATTATCGTTAATTATATACAAATTTATTTGAGAATCCAAAATTATTAAAAAAATGATCTTATCTAACTTTTACAGCATAACATAACAATTTCTATTAAAAAATCTACTTTTTAAGCATAATTAGCACAACTAATCATATAATAAATACAATCTTATAACAACATATAATATCTAATTTCCTACAAATAAAACCCAAAATTTTTCGCAACAAAATCCCTAAACAATTAATTTTTACGAGTATATTTATCATCAAGCCAATCAAAAAAATTATTCAAATCCTCTTCACCATGGATTTTTTTAAACGCCTCAAGAACTTTCCTAGTATCTTCATTTTCCTCAGCTCCTGTAACTCTATATATCCAAGCATCATGTTTTTTATTATCCATTTTATTTCTTGATGTCTTTATCATTTCTTCCATATACATAATTTCTTCATCTTTTATCACAAACGCAGCATGGTTTTTCGAATCTTTTTCAGTCCAAAAGTTTTTCTGTATAAAAACATTTTTGATGTATCTCAAAATCATAAAAACAAAGTCTTTTTTTGGTCTCCACACAGGAAATTTAGGTGTTAAATTAAGTTCATAAGTACTTAAATCTATAAGTGGATGAAAGACTGGGCTTATAAAAGTGACTTTTGGTGCTGAGTTTGGATAATCATATGGCATATCTATAAGGAATTTATATGCTTGATCTTTATATATCCCTGAACGTATAAAGACAATTCCATACCAAATGTGAATAGATTTCATATCAGGAATCACAATTACACCATTTGGGGCATAATGAATAAGCGTTTCGTATTCAAACATGATTTGAAAATCACGGCTTTGTTCTAATGTTGAATGGCTACCTTTACCCCCAAACAAACTTTCTGAAGCTCGTAAATCAGTGCTCATTACTATTATTATTAACTAAGGATTTAGCTTTGATTTCTTCAACTTGGAAATAAGAATAACCTGCTCCTGTTGAAAAAGCACCTATTGGAACTAGTTGGAAAGATAGTGTCGACCATGATTTGTATGGACGACCTTTTAATAGTTCGTATATGAAAAAACCTGTTAGGGCTGTGAAAAAGTACAGACGGGTTTTTGTGCATAAGAGGCAATCTTCGTTATAATCATCTTGCATTTTATATTTTATATTAGAGGATGAGTTTTTATAAGATTTTTTCATATGCCTTGAGTTGGATTTGAAATATGGGTTTGGAAGAGTTGGTGGGTTTTAGGAATTGTATTTGATATGAGTTTTGGAAAATGGAGATAGTTTTAGGTGGGGTTTTTAGTGATTAGGATTGAGATTTGTTATAAAATTAGATATAAATATCAGCTGATGTGAGAAATGGATGAGGAAAGGATTTTATATATGAATGTAGGTTTATGATTGAAGCTTTTTTTGAATATTTATAATAAGAAAAATGTAAAATATAGTTTTATTTACAAACCCTAAACCATTCAATAACTCCTCATCCTAAACATCTAAACATAGAAACCTTAAAACCCATTCTAACTTTACTGTTAAAATCCCAGACAAAATCATCCTATTTATAAAATTTCATCCTTTTCAACTCTTGAAGCATTTCCTTTTTCTTCAATAATTTATCCTTATACTTTAATTTCTCATCCAACTTACTAATCAATTCCTGCACAACCAAAGTATTTTCACAGCTTCCAATCCTAACCTTAGCCAAATCTTTCCTCAACACTTGTTCTTCCCATCTATCCATATACCTATTAAAAATTTCTTCACATTGAGCAATTATCGAATAATCCGGTTCTCTAGGTGAAATGGTATTTTTACTAACACTACTCATAACGGATTGTTTGATTTCCTTAACCATTTGTCCACAAGTTTTATTTTCAACAGCATTTTGTAACCTATCAATCTGTTCAGTTAAAGATAAAATCATTCCTTGTATATTCCCAATATCATTCCCCCATCCTTCAACTTCTTTTTTAAGTTTATCAATTTCATTTGTTTTAGGTAATGTATAATTACTAGGTTTAATTTGAAACATGTCTTTAAATTTTTCAGTTGTTTCTTTTTTTACTTCATATTGTCTTGGCATGAATTCTGGGCTTGGAAAATTACTTATTCTCGACCCTTCATCAGGGCTGAATCTAAGTGGCGTGGACAATTTGTCCACGCTTTTTTCTATATCGGCTGAATATTGATCGATACTGTCTCTTGAGTTGTTTAAAAGATCAGGACTTGGCATTGTTTCTAATAAAAAGACTTGGTTTATATAAGTATTTGATGCGCCATGGGTACTGAGAATGAGGATTTTTATATAGTTGGTTGATGGTAAAATTGGGTCGATTTGATAAAAGTTGTAGCCGCTACGAGGTTTACCTTGAAATGATGCCCATTTAGTCCAGGAATTACTTTCAGATGAAGTGTAGAGTTCGATTTGACAAGGATTAGATTTGTAAGAATGCCAACAGTACCAGCCAAAAACACTTAGGTTTAGTTGGGATTTAGAATTTGATATGTTGATTATGGCTTCTTGGGGCAAACCTGATGATGTAAGCCAAAGACGCTTTTCGTTTGAGTTTAAAATGTTAGCTGCTGAACACCCTTTAGCTTCAGATGAACAGTGAAGGATTGAAGCTCCATTTGACTCGTCTAAAGCATTGATGTAGTTGCTCATTTTAATCATTTAATTGATATTATAAATCAGACAGTTGTATCTTGATATGCTTGAATTATTGGGTTTTATGTGGCAATCACTCATTTGATATGTTTTTAATGATGATTCATCAGGGGCAAAAAAAAACTAGATAAGTGTTAGTTTTGAAATCGATTTTGGATCCTTTGATGAATTTTAAAGCTAATAATAAATGACCTTCAATATGAATAATCATAACATATTTAATTGCTTAAAATATACTTATATATAACTTCTTCTATTTTATACAAAATTCTATTTTTTTATATATTCCTTGTATCTTAAATCTTCTATGTAAACTCTAAAATATAAGCAAAATTTTTTTGTTGTTATTGTTACATCTTTTAAGTATACATCATTATGATTTCAGTAAATTCTTGAGTTTTTAAGAAAATAATGTTTCTTAGCTTTTATTTTTTTTAACATAATTTCTTCAATATGATTCTCTAGTTTTACTTTAAAATTTAATTAAAAAGCCTATCATCAGTTTATATTCATAGAGTTTGCAGTGATTTTTTATATAAAAGTTTAGTTTATCAATATGATAATCATGATAAAGCTATATTGCTGAAAAATATATTGAAGGTGTTATTAATATAATTATGATATACTAAATCTTTTGATTTTAGGAGTTTCGCGTTTCTGTTGCTTATTTTTTCCAGAACCAAGAGTTATTGAGTTACCAAGAACATTTATAATTTTCGATCTTCTTCTATATGAGAACTCTTCTATGCTTACATCCACAATAACATTATCCCTGCTCATGTCATGGTCAATATTTTGACTATTTTCAAAAGGTTTTTCAGGTATGCTAAATAAAAATTACACAGCTCGTTTTTTAAAAGCTTAAAGAACTTCAAACAAAAACACCAGTTCATTTTTATTATCATAAGCACAATAGTTTTCATTGATATAAAAAAAGTGATTGAGTGACTAATAATTTAGGTTATTTGTTTAGGTTAAAAGAGCTTGTATAACATCTTTCTGATAAAATTTCTGTTTGATTTTTATATGAAGATGTTTGAGTTGCAAAAAAGTTTCTCTTTGTCAAGATGGTTTTGGCTGAGTTTGAAGTTGCTGATGATCTTGAAGTCAGTATCATAGAACTTCTCGCCTGCTTTTCAACCTCTCTAAAACACAATTTCGGATTTAATCTAGGCTCTTCAGCAGTCATATGTAGAAACTGTGAAAACAATGTCCCTTTTTTATCTCTGTTTTCCGAGTAGTCATTTTTTTTCCTTTCCACTATCTTTAGCAAATCAACATAATAATTTCTTTCTATAGGCACATATTTTTCTAATGAGTGCCTATATTTATATAGTTTACCTCCAATTAGCTTATATTTGTCTTTTTGAAATGATATTTCTGGTTTGGGTTTTAATTTGGACATAGTACGTGTTACATATTTAACTTATCCTTTTGTTATGCTGGAAATAGGATTTTCGTCTGTTTTTTTTACTGTATAAAATTCGTTCAAGGTCTTTTTCTTTTTTTCCCTTCCAAACATTATTATTTCCTAATTTATTATATACAACTTTTTATAGTAATTATATAAGTATTTATACTACATGTAAAACTATTATGGCTTTATACACTTATTTCCTAGATAGTTTTTTAATATATAATATCTCAGAAATATACACAAAATACCCACTAAAAGCCTTTAATTCTAATTTTCATGTCAAATTTTATAACTTTCACCTTCTAAAATATAATCTTCCATATCAACCTTTTATTATCTTACTACTTCTAAAGATCTGGTCCTCGTTCTAAGCTTTTCATAGCAACTCTCTTTGCGATCTCAACCTTATAATCATTAAACCCTTCCTTACAAGCTAGTTCTTCTTTTATCCTATATTTATCAATCGCCACATTAACTAAATGCTCATACATCTCATAAGGTCTAATTTTTGTTCCTCTAAATTTCTTAGCTTCTTTAACTGTAATTTCTTCCATACAATAATTAAACGCATCTTCAATAAGTTTGTTTTTATAATCTTGTTCAACAAACTCAGGGTATTTTGATAAATGATTTGTGACCTCATCAGCTCTATTACTTATTCCTCTTGTGGCAAGGACAAAACATGTTTCTTCTTTGTCTTCAAATTTTATTGTCCCTGCAGTAACACTTAAGGCTAATAAAGCTAATAAGGTTATAAAATTTTGTTTCATATTTAATTTTATTAGACATTTATATTGTATAAAAATACTTTTGTATGTATTTTTATATAATCAAAAATTATAGAATTTATTATTTGATATCTTAATATTGATTATGTGAATTTTTAGTTTTAGGACTGGTTTTGATAATTTTTATTTATTTTTAATGGGAATATTAGTATTTTGCTCTAAAACTCTTTATTTTTATTTGCGTTTTATGAAAAAGGAGTTTTTTTTTTTGCTTTATGTTATGGATTTTCGATTTGGTTTTATCGATTTTTTTTTATGTTTTATAGATTTTTGTTTAAAATTAGTTTATTATACAACTTTTATTAGTGAAATTTTAAGAAACCAAGTTTATGTTGGATAGTTTTTGGTTTTTTTTTGATAATTTTTCAATTTTTTTTTAGGATTTATCAAGAATTATATTTCATATACAAAAAGTCATATGCGGTTGAAATTATGATAGAAATATAAAATAGTTAATATGCTAAATACAGAAAATAGGATAAGAAATGTAGTAAATTATTTGAAGAATAGGAAGATTTAAATGATAAAAGTTGTTGAGTGAAGATTAAAAAAGATTTTTAAATAGTTGTTAGTATTGTAGAAAAAGAATAAATGGAGTTATAGAATTTAAAATGCTGTATTTTAAGTTTTAAGTTTTAAGTTTTTAGATTTGTGATTTAAATTATATCAGCAAAGGTGTTTTTACAAAATGGATTAGATTATTAAGAAGGGTTAAGATAAAATTTAGACTATGACAAAGCGGTTTTTTCAAAGGTAATTTTTTGAAGTCGAGATGATTTTATTAGAAAATACTTATAAAAATATTTTATCAGGTCATATTTATTTACAATTCAGCATCACAGCAAAATTTTTATAATCAAATATTTTTTCTTCAAATCTTCTTTTTATATTTCCCAAAAAAAGATTACTAAAAACCTTTTCATTCCTAAAAAAACCACATCAAATGCAATAATCTGCCCATAAAACATATAAAAAATCCTTTTACAAATCTCTTAACTCTTCCAAAGCGCTAATTTCAATTAAAAGTTTTATATTCCCATAAAAATCTTCATCATATTTCTAACCTAAATAATATAGACATAGTAATATTTATTATTCTATACTAAAAACTATCAACAGCATTTTTTCTTGGTGCTGTTAACATTAATTTGCATAGCACTAAGCTTAACTGAAGATGTAGTAGACCTAAAACTTGGCATTTTTTTTAAAGTTTGGCAGCCTAAAATATCTCTACAAATGCTAGTAAACATCTCTTCAATCCCTATGCCTTGCTTTGCAGAAACTCTAACATGAGTAGCTCCAATAGACTCAGCAAATACTCTAGCTTCATCTAGTCTAACTGCTTCTCTTCCTATTAAATCCTCTTTATTCCCAACAATCACCAATATCGCATTTTCAATTATCTGGTCTTTTATGCTTTTATGCCACCTATCTAGGTTATTGAAGCTATCTATTGAAGTTATATCATAAATCATAAGACATACCTTCGCATCTCTTGCATAACTGGCTGCCAAACTATAATACCTTTCCTGCCCAGCTGTGTCCCAAATACACAGTTTTATCGATTTCTTATCAAAATCAACAACTTTACTTAAAAAAGTTGACCCAATTGTTGGTGTTGAATGCTCATCAAAAGTATTACTAACATACTTCTGAACAATACTCGACTTCCCTGTATTCGCATCCCCAATCAAAACAACTTTAGCCTGTTCAATCTCATTCATTTTTATATCTCCTAAAAATATTCATATTAATTATGCATCTTCTGCAATCTTAGGTGCTAAAAAGTACTTCAACTCTCCCAAATTAAAAGCAAATTTCAATACAACCGGGACTTCAGGTGATAATGAAACAACAACTTCATCACTCAAACTCGAAGCTTTATTAAACAAATTCAAATACCTCAAAGCAAAAGCCATAGAAACTTTATCAGAAACATTCAAAATAAGTTTTTCTTCTGATTTATCTGAATTATTAGCTCTCATAGTTATAGATCCTGCACCAATATCCCCACTAACAGCAAATTTTACACTTTCTTTATCAACACTAAGGTTTAAAGTGTCTGTAACTTGAGTCAATTCTCTACAAATTCTAGAGAATTCAGAGCTTGACATTGTAACTTCAGCTGAATATTCTTGTTCTGGGATTCCTAAATGTTCTGAGTCTAAAGTTAATAGATTTAAATTGAACTCACACATTTTTTCATTGTTTTTACCTGTGAAAACTAAGGTTAAGACATGGGCTTCATCTTCTGCTCGGAGGATTATTGAGTCGTCATTTCCTGCTATTTTTAATAGTTTAGCGAGGTTTGTTATTGAGACACCAAGGGTTTGAGGACGATCACAGCGATACTCTTCAAATTCACTTGCTCTGAGGACTAAGACAACTAAGGCTACATGAGATGCATCCATGGCTTGAAGGCTTATAGCTTCAGAAGTTACTTCAAAGTTTACTTCGGTGACAAGTTCTTTTATTGACTCGATGATTTTCTTCAGGATTAGTCCATTACCCAGTAGTGCTTCAAACATTTATTGTTCGCGCCAAGATGAGGGAATATGAATGGAAATGCTTTTATTGGAAAATCAAAGGCGGGATTTTGATGGAGGGAAAGAAAGTGGAGGGAGGAAAAGGATGTGATTAGGATTATGTGAAGAGAATTTTTGTGAGTGGTGTGGGTAGAGGGGTTGTAAGGGGTGGATTTTTTATGTAAACTATAAGCATTGGACGATTTAGTGAGATTTATAGGTTTATAGTTTGCTTTTTGGGATATTTTATTATTTGAGTCCTATTGTTTGTGTAGAAACTTTGCTCATTAGACACTATTGGACTTTTATGATTTAATATAAATGAATTCATCTAGTTGATATCCTTAAATAGATATCAAAGAGTATTATAATGAATCTATATGATATTACAATGAATTTATGTATTATAAAGCAATGAATAAGATAATTAATATTCAATTGTTATAGGGTTAGATAAGTTTTTTAATAATTTTTACTGTGAAGATGCTATAAAAATTACCTTGTTGCTTAAGAAATTTTATTTTTCTCATAAAGATTATTGAGAAAATATAACTGAAGAATTTGTTACAATAACTATACAAAAGGAATAGGATTCTGACATCATTTGGGAGAAATGTTAGGAAAGTTGAGATGATTAATAAACATGGAAACTGAGTGATAAACAAATTTATTGATTCGCTTTGAAATATGAGTTTTGATGCTATTGAGTTTATGTTCTTAAGGTTTACTTGTCTTTTAATAAAACTTANAAATTTATTGATTCGCTTTGAAATATGAGTTTTGATGCTATTGAGTTTATGTTCTTAAGGTTTAGTTGTTTTTTAATAAAACTTGTAGTGAAATGAGGATTTTTAGGAAGATTGATTCAAGGTTTTTAAGAAAAAATTGTGTAGTTAGGTTTTNTAGTGAAATGAGGATTTTTAGGAAGATTGATTCAAGGTTTTTAAGAAAAAATTGTGTAGTTAGGTTTTTGGGAGAAAAATACTGTTAGGGTGTTTGATTATATTAGGTTGAATGTGGAAAATATATTTAGTAATTTTAAAATAAAATAAGAGATCAGTGCATATTAGGATAAATAAGAAATTATTACTAGTAAGATTTTAATGGGAATATATAAGATCGTAAATAAATATACTAAATAATATGATTAAAATATTTAAACTAAAGTTTGATTTTTTGATTGTATATAAGATTTATTTCCCGATGATTTCCTCAAATCTTAAACAATTTGTATTATTTTAATCCTCATTGCTAGTTTAAAATTAAACCTCTTATTCCTTAATATTCCCTTATATATTCCATAAACCCACTACCAAAAAATCTCTCCAGTCCCAAAATTTTCATTATTTTTTCAATGTAAATTACTTATGTTCCAGCCATACAATGAAATTAAACTAAAGGCTAATAAATGGAACCTTACGAGCTACTTCTTAAATGCACAAGCGGTTTATATTCCGGAAAGTTCATCTACCTAAATAGCAATGTAAAACCTCATATAGGAACCAGAAATTCTAGGAAGTGGAAGTTTTGAAGCTTTAGGTGTTACAGCAAGTCTTCAAAACGTATCTCTCGAGCCAGTGCATTCAAAAATCGAGTACAAAAACGATTTCTTTATATCCGATATGTCTAATCAGAAAGGCACATGGCTCAAACTAATTCCAAACAACCTAACTCCTTTACTTCTTTCAGATCAGTTAAAAATAGGCAACATAATCCTCACAGTAACAGCTTTAGATACATCATTACCAAACCTAGAACTATCATGGGGTTCTAAAAAAATCCAAGTATCAAAAAGTTTAAAAATCTCATCAAAAACCCCAACAGACTATATATTCCCATCCTTAGACTACTTTTCATTAGAAATCATTCAACAAGATACTTCATATATAATAAAAGTTTATAACGGTATAATATCAAAAAGAATCATAAAAGAAACCAAGCTTTCTCCAGGTTTTGAAATAGAAATCGGGAATCTAATATTTGAAGTCTGTCTTTATAACTATGGTAAATGGTCTAATATTGGTCATCGTGTTGCTATGGAAGATACAGATTGTGTGATACAAGATTTAAATATTCTTGATCAGCCTGTATCTTTTTATGGAGTTTTTGATGGTCATGGAGGAAACTCATGTTCTGAGTTTTTAAAAGCAAATTTGTATGAGTATTTACAAAGAAAGCTTAGAGGGAATAGGAATATACAAGAATGGAGGGAAATGATTATTCAAGCATTTAATGAGTGTGATTTGGAATATAATAAAAATTACCCAGAGATAAGTAAAGTTATGGGAGCAACAGCACTTATTGTTATGATTATTGGGAGGAATATTGTTGTGGTAAATACTGGGGATAGTAGGGCTGTGATGAGTAGAAGAGGGGAAGTTTTGCAGTTGTCTAATGATCATAAGCCTGATTTATTTAGTGAAAAAACTAGGATTGAAGAAGCTGGGGGGTTTGTTACTTCTGGCAGGGTCTTAGGGAAACTTGGTGTTTCAAGAGCTTTTGGAGATTTTGAATTCAAGTTGTTAAATAAAAAAACTGTTATTTGTGAACCAGAAGTTGAAGTGTTTGAATTAAACCCGATGATTGATGAATTTATAGTACTTGGATGTGATGGGATGTATGAAGCTTATACTAATCAAGAACTTATTTTATGTATTAGGGATAGGCTTAAAAGAATGAGAATCACAGAACAAGATCCTAGTAGAGTTATTAAAGATATTGTTACAGGGGCTGTACATTCTAGAAAAACTGCAGATAATGTTACAGGAATTATTGTAACTTTGTGTGCAGGGATATGCTAAAAGTTAGATAATTTTTATATTGATTAATTTATTGGGCTTTTAATTAAAAGATGGATTTGAGTTTATGTGAATATTATAGATGAGAAATTTTAAGTTTTCGGTAAGTATGGGATAAGGATTTTTTTAATGCTATTGTGGGGATTTTAAAAATTTTGTGTTGTGATATTTTGATAATTCCCTAATAATCAAATCATATCAAATTCCTCTATCATCATAAAAATTTCCATCATATAACATCTCCAAAAAAAAAAACCATTATAATCTTTATCATAACCCAAACCCTTCATCTAAAACAATCTAACTTAACTAGAAATAGACTTAAGATGATTCAGCCACCTAGCAATATGAGGATACTTAACCGAATCAACCTTTTTCACAGCCGCTGAAATCCTCCAATCTTCTGCACTAACCTCAGTCCCAGCAACAAAAGGATTTCTCTCTAAAGTATCATTAAGTACCTTAAAACTCACAGTCTGAGTAACCTCAACCGATTCTTCATAATAACTCTGAGCAACAAGCCTTTCTCTAGCTTCAGAAGCTTTAGGTAATTGTTCTTTCAAAAACCTTACAAACTGAGTAATTTGGAATTTCCCTATACTTGAATTAGAATCCCTATCTCTAACATCAACAGATCCACTATCAACTTCTTCAGCTCCAATAACACAAATATAATTATATTGTTCAACTTGAGCATTACGTATTTTCTTATTAAGTGTTAAACTTGCTGTATCAACATCAGCATAAAAACCTTCAAGCCATAGACGATTTTTAACTTTCTCAGCATATTCCATATGATGTTCTGATACTGGTAATAAAGCTATTTGTTTAGGGTTAAGCCAAAAAGGCCATTTCCCTCCTGTTTGTTCAGTTAAAATAGCAATCATTCTTTCTAATGAACCAAGAATAGCTCTATGTATTATAACAGGTCGATCAAAACCAACTTTGATTTGATTTTCAGTCATATCATCATATACCATAATATCATTATCTGAAGCTTTGTCTGGAGTCCCAGTTTTGTATTGTAAATCAAAACGCTTTGGTAAATTGAAATCCAGTTGTATTGTCCCACATTGATGTTTACGTTTGAGAGCGTCAAAAACTTTTATATCGATTTTCGGACCATAAAAAGCTCCATCACCAGGGTTGATTTTCCATGGTTTACCAAGTTTATTTAATGAATCAGCTAATTGGTTTTCAGCACTTCTCCAAAGTTCCTCACTTCCTAAAGCTTTTTCTGGCCTTGTTGACAATTCGAGTTCATAGTCAAAACCTAGTAATTTATAGATGAAGTTTAAAAAGTCTAAGCATCCATCAACTTCTGATGAGATTTGGTCTTTTCTACAGAAAATATGAGAGTCGTCTTGGACAAATCTTCGTACTCGGATTAATCCAGTTAATGCTCCACTAAGTTCGTTTCTATGTAAAACCCCAAACTCAGCTAATCTTAAAGGTAAATCTTTATAGCTTCTTAATGTATGGTCGAAAATCAGACAATGTCCAGGACAGTTCATAGGTTTCATGCCGAATTCTTGTCCTTCAACATCAAACATAAACATGTCTTCTTTATATTTCGCATAATGACCTGAAGTTTTCCAAAGCTTAGCACTATAAAGATTAGGACTATGAACCTCAGTAAACCCTCTAACTGCATATTCAGACCTAATAAACTCGATAAGTTTATTATAAATCCTCGAACCATTAGCTTCAAAAAATGTACTTCCAGGTGAAAATGGATGCCAAAAGTATAGTGATTGAGCAATACCTAATCTTCTATGATCTCTTTTTGCTGCTTCTTCCTGTAAAGTTATATACTCATCAAGTTCTTTTTTAGTTGGAAACGATACCCCATAAACCCTTTGTAAAGAGTCGTTTTCAGCATTAGCAAGCCAATAAGCAGAAGAATTATTAGTCACAGAAAAAGCTTTGATTTTACCAGTATCAGCAACATGTGGTCCAGTGCATAAATCAATTAAATGCCCACATCTATAAGCAGTAGTTTTCCCACCATCAGGGATTTTATTACTAATCAATTGGACTTTAAATGGATTATAAGCAAAAAGTTCTAAAGCTTGTTCTTTTGTCAGAATAATCCTCTGAAAAGGGTGTTTTTTTGATATAAACCCTTCTGCTGCTTTATTGATTTCTTGATAGTTTTCTTGAGTTATATGCATATCTCCCATATAAGAGTCATAGAAAAAACCTGGGTTTAATGGTGGGCCAATACAAAGCTGTGAACCATATACTTTTTCAAGACTGGCACCAAGAATATGCGCTGATGAATGCCAAAAAACAACTTTACCTTCTGGATCATCAAATGATAATAACTGAAGTTCACAATCACCTTCTAAAGGCCGAGTCAAATCGTAAAGCTCATAATCTGAAGAATTTTTTTTCTTTTCTTCTCCTTCATGATCTTCATCAGCACAAACTATATCTTCAAACCCTAGTCTTCTTGTAAATTTAACCTTAGCCACAATTACTCGTTCTGCAAGACTTCTGCTGATTTCTTTGGCAATATCTAAAGGTGTTGTTTTAAAAGAGATTCCGGTTTTATTTGTCCCGTTTGGTAAGGAGATTGTTATTTGTTCTGCTGGTTGAGAATTTAGTTTTTCTATGTATTTGGTATAGAAGGAATCGTAGAGTTTTGTACGGGATTCGAGAAAAGATGCGTTTTCTTGTTTGATAAATGGACCTCCGATTTTACCTGATGAGGCTTTTACTTCTGGTCCTGATGCAAGATTTGCTCTCTTGTTTGGCTCAGACTGCATTGTTTATAAATATGTCTTTGGAAAAAATTAGCGGAAATGGAAAATAGAGAGGATGTGAGGATAAGGGATGATTATTTTTGGAAATTAGGTTTTTTATTTTAGAGGATTTTAATAAGATTATATTGAGGAATTTTATATATGATTTATGTGGTTATTTGATAGAAATATGAGGATAAGTGAGGTGGATAGATAAGAATGTAAGAAATGTAGAATATTTAGTTAAAAAATAGGAATTAGGAGTGTCGCATTGTTAGTCTATCGGTTAGGATGGTTGCCTTCCAAGCAGTCGAGCCGGGTTCAATTCCCGGACAATGCATTTTTTTCTTTTCACTTTAACATATTTCCCTTTAAATCTCTTTTTCCTCACAGTTCCTCACAGTTCCTAACTTTATCTTAATAAAATCATTCCCCTCTATAACTTTTTTGTTTACTCCTATGCTAATCTATCAAATTATATAAAATATAATATAAACAATCAGTACATATCATTCATCAAGTAACAGCCTGACGTGATCTCATCATCTAATTCATTTAAATCAGTACGCGTAATTCAAATCACAAATCATTTTCACCCGCGAGACTCATCATAAAAATAATTATTACCACAAAAAATGTCAAATATACAAAGTCAAGCTTTCGCTCTTTATACATATTAAGCTTATAATCTTGTATATGATCTAATATCCCAGTTCTAATAGCTTTAATAATCTCATCCCATTCCAAATTAAGCCACCACTTTTTTGGATTAACAATTTTGCTTTTATGTATTTTCTTAGCTCTATTAAGTTCTTTTTCATTTGGATTATCAATATAAAAATCTAATGGATTTTTTATGATTTTACTGATGAAAAAGTCTTGAAAATTTCCCCTATTTCATTACGATCAGATTTATGTTGTTGATGATATTTTTCCTATGCAGTTTATCGTTCAAGAAAATTTGAGTATTTATCTTTATATACTTCTAAATCTTCTGATATTTTAAGTCTTATTTGTTTTATAAGATATTCATGTCTTTCGGATGTTAAAGATTTATAGAAAGCATCTGGTAGACCTTGATAGGTTCAGATTAGGGGTTGTTTGATACTTTTTTGTATTGGTTCTTGTGTTTTAAACTTCTTCTTGCACATCTTCCTTGTCAGAAAGCTTGGATAAGAGTTGCTGCTTGATGTTTTTTACGGAGATAGAGTTTTATTACAGCTTCTGTAGGAAGTTTGGATAGGAAAAAGAATTCACGTTATTTAGCTTCAAGTTTTTTATGATGTTTTTACCTGAGGATTATGAGTTCTTGTCTTTGTATTCCATTGAGGGTTTGATGAGTTTTTCTAGAACGACGATACGCGCGGCTCTTTGGATAATGACTGCCACTTGTTCAGGTGTGTATTTTATTATTAATGATTTTGAAGAATTTTATAGAATTTATAAAAGGATTTAGTTGGGATTTTAGAAGAAATTTGTGTTGAGGAATGATTTTTTAGTTAGGTTTTGCATGCAAAAATGTGTTTTTGGAAGTTTTAAGGATAGGGTTTTATAAATGAAAGGGTTTGTGGAATTTTATATGATTAAAGGTTTTATTGTTAGGAATTCTGTATATGAAGTGTA
Organism: Stentor coeruleus; assembly: GCA_001970955.1. Taxonomy (NCBI): domain Eukaryota; phylum Ciliophora; class Heterotrichea; order Heterotrichida; family Stentoridae; genus Stentor; species Stentor coeruleus. Next base: position 54,576 of record MPUH01000393.1, read on the forward strand.
TTTTTTTTTATAGATAATATTGGAAATTTGAGTTTATGATTATTTTTTGTTATGGGATGAGGATATTAATATAGAATAGTTCGATAAAAGAGTTTGAAAAGATATTTTTATATTAAAACTAATGATATAAGTACTTAATGATAACTATTATTAACCCTATCGAAGAAAAGAATGGTTTTATTAAATTATTTTATATTATCTATACAAAAAGTAATAATTTTCTTTATAAATTCCCATTAATAATTAGTCTTAAGTGCTGACAAGGAAGTCGTGTTATAAAATAAAATCATAAGAATGACTTAGACTATTTTCTCTTTATATAAATTTAGTAGATGTCTAATATTTATAATAACTGTATTTAATACAATTTACAATAATAACTTGTATAATTATTATATGAAAACTTTTTACATATTTATTTATATACAGATCCAATAGTATTTACAGTTAAAAGCTTTACTACTGAATTCAAAACTCTAATTTTCTATTATTTTCATATATAATTATTCATCTCTTTTCTTATATTCTATATAATATCTCACAATTACTAAAATTATTAACTTAAAATAGTAATTTAATTCTTTAGGTTTAGCAAACCCTAATTTATTACTTTAGTCTCAGGAGTTTTTTCTTGAAGACTGACAATATTAGGAAATTGCTCTATTTTTATCGGATTAGTTTTACTATAAAGCATTTCTGTAACATAATTTCCTTCATCTGATTCGAAGTTAGACTCTTTTATTTTATCTTGTAATAAATTAACTTCTTCATTGTGCTTTAACTGGTAATTATTAATCACTTCTAAAGAATTTTTGTATTTTTCGTTAAGTAATTCAATTTTCCTAAGAGCTTTGCTGTACTCTGATTCAAGTTTTTTGTATTTGATTTTCCTGCTTTCAAGTTTCCTTTTAAGACAGTGTGTATCATTACAATATATTTCTTCGAATTTTTTATATATTTTCTTCAATCCCTGAAGTTCTTTTTTCAGTTTTTCAATTTCTTTATCTTTCTCAGCATCACTTCTCGCTTTATTTTGTTTACGACTATCCTCTAAACTAAGTGTTTCTAATTTTTCCAATTTAGCCGTTTCCTGATTTAGTGGTAAAGTCACTACTTCAACTAGTTTATCATTTACCTCATCAGTGATTACAATTTTTTTGAATTTATCCCTATCTTTAGTAGGAATTGGTGTAGAATTAAGAGATTCTGAAGTAATAACACTATATTGTTTTTGTATATCTAATTCATCAACTTTTTCATATATTCTCATTGCTTTATAGCTTGTTTTTACAGAATGAGACCAATTATCGAAAGTACAATGTTTGGTAATTATATCTTCATATCTTGGAGATCCTTGTTCAGATCTAGATTGTGGGATTCGAAGTGTCTTGGTTGATTCAGGTAGTAAAAATTGCCTAAGGGAACCTTGTATGCTTTCTGTGTTTTTCAATTGTGGTAATACAAAAGAAGGATATTTTATAGGATTGAATTTCCCTGTATAGCTCTTGGAAGTCTTTATTTCTGAACTTAAATTTCTTAGTTGTTTACTCATATTATTGAACTTTATTAAAAAAAGTGTGAGCTCATTTTTGAAGTTTTGGATTGTTTTAATTGTTTGAATAATTTTTGAGAATAATTTGACAATAAGATGAATTTGTTGCAAATAATTAGTAGAAAATAGTTTTTGTTTAGTGAAATTATATGCTTGGTAATAAATAGAATAAGTATAGAATTGTCTTAGAAATTTTAAGATATTGGGAGAAAGTTTGATATTTTCATTTGGAGGTATATTAATGATATTATGTTTTATAAAAAGATTTTTATGAAGGATCAAGATATTATTTTACTCTTTTAACATTGAAAATAGTTTATGATACCTAATTGACTTGTAAACTATAAAAAAATATTTATATACTAAATTAAGATTAGATTAAATTTGTTTTATATCCGATATTAAAAATGTATTGAATCGTTAATATAATATAAAAGCAGTTTAGCTTATAAATATGAAAACACCTACTAAGACTAACTGTTCTTCAGGAGAATCAATCGAAAACACTCTGAAAAAAATCGAAGTATCTGATAAAATCTTCAAACTAGTTTTATACATAAAGGATTATAGATAAAATTATTGACTAGTAAACTTAAATTATATGAGATATGATAAAAAAATTATAAAAAACTGTATAGAATAATAGATTTGAATAATTCCTAGAGTCTAATTAAATTAAAGGTATATTTAAATACTAAAATTTCACAATAATTAGCAAATACATAAAATCAGAAGTCAATAAATTTTGTTTAATGACAAAATTGTTTAATTAAGTTCAGTTTTAAAAGGCTAGATAACTAAAAAAAAACACATTCAAAAATGTTCCAATTGAAATTCATAAGCTTGATAACTAATCAATTGTAAAACTCATAGGAAATAATTAAAAAGCAATTTTTAGGCAAAAAATGTATCAAAAACTTGAAGATATTGCATAGTATTGAATTAAAAACGCAGATGAGTAGTGTTAGTTTTCATATTAATGCTCTAAATGATATAATAATTAAGAAAATAAATCAAAATTATAAAAAGCTAAATACAATTTTCTCATCACTTCATAGTTTATTCTCAAACAAAGATCAACAATAAAAAAACTACTTATTTTTCTTTCTTTTAAATTGAAATCAGTTTAGATTATACTTTTTATATCAACAAATCTTAAAACAACACATAAAAAACTTTAATCAAGACTTGAAATTTCATTATCTTCACTAGATCTTAAAAATAAAATTTGTCTATATTTAGTTTATAAAATGGAATTACCTTCAAAGAGATTAAGCACTTGCAATGAACCAATTCAAAAAAGACCAAAAACTAATCTTCTTATAAAATCATCTGAATCTAACCGCAGATCGACAATTTTACGTAAAGATATTTGGATAAATTCTAAATTACCTAGGCACTTATTCTTATTTTCATATAATCCCTAGTCTGAATTCTTTCTTTTACTCCATAGTCAAAAATTCCAAGGACTATAGAAAATCCTTAAATCTTTGCTTATATTTTGATTTTATAACATTAAGAAATCAAAATTATTTCGAAATTAGGGATGCTAATAAAAAAAGAATACCTTCTGAACTGTCAGGAACTTGAAAAACTAAAGATCAACTTTTATAGAGAAAAACCAGAAGGTATTTCATCGTTGTTTAATACTAAGAAAAGTTTGAGTAATTATTTATCCCCAATTGTATCATTAAAATCTTTAAAAGTACTCAAATTGGCAAATAAATGATAAACTTAGTGGTGAAGTTGAGAAAATTTTTGCTTTTTTTGAAAATTTAGAAGTGTTGAAATATTTTTTGCTTGAAGAATTTGATGAAAAAAATTTATCTATGATAAGCAAATATGTAAAAAATATCAGAATAGTTCAAGAACAACTTTAAAAAAACTTTCAATAAAATATAAGTCATTGGAAATATTAGATGTCGATGATTTATTTGAATTAATAAACAGCAGTAACTAGCTATAGAAGCATCCATATAGAAAAAATTTCTTGTAACTCATTAAAAACTTTGAAAATGCAAACTGAGTATAAT
>MPUH01000394.1:0-58106 GCA_001970955.1 Stentor coeruleus
CCAACAAATTACAGTAAATTTGAAATATATATAATGATATAATTAGAGTAAAAATAAAACTCGATATCTTTTTCCTATAAAAAACTAAACTTGTTTAATATTTTTTATCAATCAAATTAACCTAAAAATATAAATCATACTACAACCTATATACAAAGGTGTAATAAACATAATTAAATGGATCATCGGATGTCAAACTACGGTACAAGAATCATGTCTTCATACAAACCCCCTCAAATACAAAATTCTTCATTTAGCCACTCACCTCTAAAAAGTCAAGACAATATAAAAAAGCTTAAAGAAAAAGTCTCTAACTTAAATGATGAGATTTCTTTAAGAACAAAGCAAAACAAAGAAGCTCAAATTATTGGAGGACTCATGTCCCTTATTGGTACCTTATCATCTAATCAAAACCCAGTAAAAAAACCAGTAACACCTCCTCCAGTCCTTCCTCCCACTAATCAAAGCAATCCGGAAATGGGTTTTTTACTACAATCATTTCAAAGACAACAAGACATGATGTTTCAGTTCATGCTAAACATGAATCAAAAAAAAGAAAAACCCAAGAAAAAATCTAAAAAAAACATAGATGAATTAAACTCTATAGAAGAAACATATAAAAGAATTAAAAAAGACCCAGATGGGTTTAGGAGCATCCTTGCTGAGCTTGATTTTAATGATGATGGGGCTGAAGAATATGCAGACAAAGAGCGAATGCTAAAATTTTCAGCAAATTTATCCGAAGAAGAAAAAGCTAAAATTCTTACCCAACTTGAGAAAAACAAAATTATCAATCCAATAAAAGGGGGCTTTAAACTTAAAGGTATCCGTCGTTTCCGTATGATTGGGATAATAGTTTTATTGCCAATTTTCCTAGTGAGTAACATGCTAGAAAAAAAAGCTAAATTTTATTTGGAAAACACAAAATACATGCAAGAGCAAATCGAAGTATACACAGAAGTTACTCAATCATGGGTATTAAAAGCTATAAAAACAGTACTCATATCAACAATAAATGACCCAGAGTTAGATTTAATGCTATCAAACAAAGAATCTGAAGTAAAAAGCCAGCAAGTCAATTCAAGGATAATCAAACTTCAAGTGAGAATAAATGGAATCATTGAAGGTCTAGAAAGCATAACAAACGAAACTCATATGCAGCAGCCATTTAGATCTTTTTTTGATAAATATATTTCTAACAAAACTTTTATCCCTATGAATTTCTTAACACCTTTCGAGAAATCCCGTTTGGAATTTAACGAGTTTGGTGGGTTGGCAAATCAAAATGATGAAAAAAAACGTATGATGATTTGTTTTTTTATTATAACCCGAATACTTATTGGTGAAATATTTTTAAAGCCTATTGAAGCTGGAATACCAGTTACTAAAGGTAGTAGGACTGTAGTGTAAGGAATATATAGAAATTTGAAAATGATTGGAAGTATAATGCAAAACTGTACGTTATTGAATTTTATAAAGGTTAGTAGAAAAACTGGGGATTATTCAGTGGAAGAAATGGAGTTATTTAAAAGAAAGCGAGGGGGGAAATTCAATCAGGTAAGAGATATGCAGATTAATGAAGATAATGTTTCTGAAAAACTATTCTTTGTATCAGAATATGAACCTAGTTATGTGTATATAACCCCGTTTATTGAGATGACTAAGAGGAAAATTTATGCTTGGGCTGGGAATGTTATAAAAGTGTGTGGAGATTCAAAAACTCGAAGTAATTTTAAGTAAAATGCCATAATTTTATAATAGTTTGTTTATGGTTTAGGATTTGAAGATATATAAGATTTGGGTTATTTTTGATGATGTTTGGCAATATTATAAAAATAATATATAGGATTCTGATTAAGATTGAAAAGTTATGCTAAGTCTTTAGAATCTAATTATAAAGAAATAAATATATTGTTGTATATAAATCAAGGGTTTGATTGTATAAATAAGAATTTCTCATGTAACAATAAAAATTATATATTCTAACCTTCAATCAATTTGCATTAAAACTCCTACTTTGCCTAAATAGACCTAGAAATATACTATATAAAATTTCAGTGAACTTAAACAATAGCATAATCTTCAAAAGTAATCCAAAAAGCAACAAATTTTTCATTTCCATTTCCAGTTTTCCTTTAAAAAACGCAATGATAATATTTATTCTGCAACCAAAAGTTAATTCGCAATAACCTCTTTCTCACAATATTCTCCCTAATCTCTACTATTGTAGTTTATTCGAATCTGAAGAGTTTTATCATGAAGAAATAAAAATCTTCGGCCAAGAAACCAAAACAATAAAGCGTAGAACCGAAAAAATACATTAGTGGCAATTTTAAGAATTGTGAATATTGTAATGGTAATCGGAATCCATAACAAACATACAGTAATCTTAATATATCGCAACTATAATTATGAACTTCTGAAAATAATCTGTAGAAAGCATTTCTTTAAATATTTAAGTGCTTTACGCCACCCTACCTTATAAGCCCATAAACATTTTTTTATCAAAAGCATATAATAAATTCTAAAAATACGAATCTCTCAAACAAAAAATAAAATAAAGTTAGGAAAATGCATTTTGAATGATTTTATGTAGAAAACTGAAGTAAAAATAAGATTATTATTATGGAAAATATACAGTCTTTTATAACAAAAAAATGGGCTGCTGTCAAACTTCAATGCTGGGTCCTGATTTCCAGTCTTTTCCTGTTGGAAATATCGCTAAACAAAAAGACGTTCAAGATAACAATAAAAACCTATTAGAGCTTCAGGATTCAAACTCTAGTAATAATCCTAGTCCTCCACCAATTATAACCCCATTTTTTGGTAAAAAGTTTAGTTTTGATGAATCAGAAAAGCATCATCATGAAATCAAGGTACCAGATATTAGTTAACTCTAAAATATCATATATATAAGCTTTAAATGTTTTTAAGCTTATTTTTATATTTTAATTCAAATTAAACTAACTTTATTTACGACATTAAGTGACTAATATGCACTTTTACCTTATAACAAGATATAGAATCAGTAATAAATTATTTATCTTGTAATTTGATTCAAAAAACTTTATTGTACTAACACCAATATGAATTCTTATTACTATTTCTTNTGTTTTTATAAAATTCTAGGGGGTTTATATATCACCAATATGAATTCTTATTACTATTTCTTGCTATATTGGTATTCCTATTTGTTAGTCTTTTCTGATCTATCATCTTATTCGCTACACCTTTTCTAATCTGATATTTTATTCACTGTATCTTATATCTTATTTGTTACATCTTACCGATTTAATAAATTATTAAATTTATAGTATATGCATTCATCTGCTTATCTCTTTCCCAGCAGAAGCTATTCAAGTTTATAAAGTGTTTAGAATAAATTGAATAATTATAATTTCAGATAATTGCAAAATATTTGAACAAAAATTTAACTTTAAAGAATTTCCAAAAAATACTAAAAAGTTATGTAGGTAGATAAATTAGTTTATTTTCATTAATTTTATAGTTTGATCTGTGCTATAATTTATTGTTGTCTTGTGTTTATTAAATAACTGTCTTGCTAATCTGTGAATATGGTCGAAATAATTTTTCCTTTTAGTAATTTAGAGTATTGCATTTAGTAAGCATTTGGGCTTGCATAATAGATTTTTTACTGCTACAGGAGAGATTTATCCATATTGTAATATAAAATTAGCTAAGTGTTAAATATGCGAAATTTGCTTAGTAGTTTTTACAAAAAATGCATTTCTCTAATGATGAGAAGGCTATTTATCTAAATTTAAGTTATTGTAGGTATGTTGAAATTCGAGAAATTAAGCTTTTAAATTGTAATTATGGGCTGAATGTTTAACATGATTAATCAAGCGGAGTCAGATAAAATATTGTATAATGAGGATAATAGCATATACAATTTAAGATTAAAGATAGTAATTTCAGACACTTAGAACATTAAAAATCAATCTGAATCTTAATTACAACTAATCTAGCACAATATTTAATATTACCTTAAAGAAAATCACATAAAATCGTTTTTATATATATTTTTTGGCATAATTATTAAAACTAACAGTCTCTCATAGTAAAATTGTAAACTGAATTACAACTTTTTTTATAAAACACAAAATATATCAGCATTTACTTCATAAATTAGCTTAAATATACTTAAAACAGAGTAAATCATACTCCTTCAATATCTTAAAACATTTACTCTGATTATATTACTAAAAAATCAACTTCTTTAGCTTTTAATGCATATTCTAAACACTTTCTTCATGATCGTAAACAAATTTTTCTTCGCCAATCTTAAAAAACTACAATTTTATTTAGCTTTCACATTGAAGTTAATCAAAACTCCTTAAGTCAAAAAATCAAAATTATTCTTCTTACTCTTACAATTACAACTTATAAACATACTCATAATTCTATTAATATAAGTGTTTTTATGCAATCCGAAAAATATTTTTTGATATAAACTCATCTTCTTTAATCTTTTCTGATTCTGCATCATTCGATATCTGATTAGCGTTACTACATGCTGAGCTAATTTTCAAACTTTATTTGACTGAAACTTATAAACTTGATGCATTTCTTCTTTATTATTGGCTTGCATTCAGTAATATCTAAATGTTGTATTTTAAGCACATCAAAAACTTTTCAAGATTTTTTTATGTTTGAAATATATTTTTTTAGGCTTATCAAGTTCTTTAGTTCTTCAAACTTCTTTAAGAGTTTAGCTAATTTTTTTTTGGAATTCAGGATTCGATCTGTGCTTTGATACATAACTCAAACTTTCCTATTTAGAATAAAAATATAATCCTAACTATGTTTTTATAATCTCATAAAATAATCTGTGACTTGCTTTAAATTTCAAAGGTCTCAAAGCCTGGGGACATTTTGTAAAAGGATTGATACATATCAAGCTTAATTAAATATTTTTCCATATATAAAATAAAGTCAGAAATATTTTTTATAGTTATTCTCTGTGTGCTCTAAATTTTTTTTAATCTACTCTGATTTCACTATCGCTCTTTCCTACTCTCCTTTTAAAATATATGCTAATTATAGAATAAACTTAATTATTTATCCTCTTAACTATAATTTCCTTGTAATTTTGTTTAATAAAAGCTTTAAAAGATCAAATTTCTATATAAAATAAGTCAAGGCTAACACAATAACGTTAATTATTTTATAAGGCTTTTTATAATTCGGTTACGGTCGCTGTGATGACTGCCGAAAATGAGTCAGTCAAGAAAGGGTGATGTAGCAGCTCTTCAGCTGAAGGGCGATCTTCAGGTTTTCTCGTAAAACATTTCAGCAAAAAATCTTTTAGCTCAGCAGAGCAAGAAGGAATTTCTGGAAAATTGTTTGGACTTGTAATAGCCTTTATGATATCTTTCACTAATTTATATGTATTAGCCCAAGGTGGACTTCCTGTCATCATTTCAACAACTGTACAACCAAGCGACCATACATCAGCAGCAAATGAATATCCTCTATTCGTAAACATTTCTGGAGGCATCCAATACAAAGTTCCAGCTATTTCTAATACTTTATCATCACTTTCTATTAATTTGCTAAGCCCGAAATCTGATAATTTTATTGAAGAATCTTCGGCTATTAGGATATTTGAGCATTTTAAATCCCTATGAATAATCCCTTTACCATGCATATAAGATAAGGCCATTAGGATTTCCCTTGTAAACCTTTGAAGGACTTTATGAGATAATGGTTTGAATTCTGAAACAAAAGTCTGAAGATTTCCATTTGAAGCATATTCAATAATAATACTTATCTCGTTGTTGTGAATGTCTAAATCTGTTTGATAATATTTGATAATGTTAGGATGATTGAGAGTTTTTAGGATGTTAACTTCTTTTTGAATGAGTTTTATTAGTTTGCAGGAATGATCTTTGTAAGGCTTTAAAGGTATGCATTTCACTGCAAAGTAATCAGCGGTCTCGGTGTCGATTGCCCTAAAAACTGTTCCAAAAGCACCGCTACCGATTTTTTCACCTTTAATCCATACTATGCTCTTTTCTCCATCTGCTATAATTCTTGTTACGTTACCATTAGTGACTCTAACTTGTTTGCAGCAACTGATTCCCATTTTTATATTTCTAAGTTACACTATGAATATATTAATGTTTGAAGAAATTTTGATAAAGAATCTGGTAGAGATTGTGAAGGTTAATATCAATGAGATAAAAAAGTATTTTATTTTGATGACTAAGATCTAAAAAAGATTAATTTTTTAAAAAAGAAATTATCTAAATTCCCAACTAGTTTTTATTCAATATGGGTTCTTAGGTAATAATTTAAGCCCAGTTCGAAAAGCTCTTTCAAGGAAAAAAAACTAAAGAACTATATGATAAGTTTTAATTATAATATATAGGGATCCAATATTATACTATTAAAATAATATATAATTTTACTTTAAGTCTTTTTGAGTTTCGAAGCTCCCGTTTAGTAGCCAATTTCCATTATTACAAATAAAGTTTATATAATTTCATGATTTATATTCACTTTAAGATTTTTAAATATCTATTGCATGATTTTCTATAGATTAGAATATAACAAAAAAATTTTATTACTATGTATATTAGAATATGTGTTTTTTGTATTTAGTTGAATAGTTTGCTTCGCTTTAGACAATAAACATTAAAATCATAGTTGGATAATCGAAATAGTTGTGTATATACCTAAAACAGTTAGGGAAAATTACGTTTATATAGGAAAATCTATGAGTTATTGAAGCTAAAGGGGTGCGGATACAAAATATAAAGTGTAAAAAGTTTTGATTCTCAATAGATAGATTAATCAAAACTGAGAAAAAGTAGCTTTACTCCAATAATTTCTTAGGCATCATAATTTTTTTTTAGTTTTTATATAGGCAAGGCAAAGTTAAGAGGATAAAAGCAGGTTATTTATTGTTTGGGTATTTATTAGCTTTTAACTTCCTAAATACTTAAGGATAAGCTATTATAAAGATAATTTTCGGCACCTGGGTATTTTTTATATTAAGCATGCTCTTGGTTGCTAATAGTTACTTATGTATTTAAGCAATATTATCTCTGATTAAAAAAATTATCATCAGAACGATCTTTATGCACCTTTCAAGGTACTAAAAAAAAATTAATATTATATTTAGTATCTCCTAAACATCCATATTATATTAAGCTTTTTATTAGAAAAAGCTTACAAAGCCAGCACAAGCTAACTTTAACTCTCACTCAAGAAAAAATATATTTTTTCTTATAATCATCATAACACTCTCAATAATATTCTATTAAACAAACTTATCAATAAATTCAAAACCTGCATGTGATTTCTTTAGTGCATTGAATCTTGATTCGAAAGGCAAGACAGTTTCAAGATTGGTAAAAATCTTTCTCTTAGACACTCTAAACATAACTCTTATTTGATACATAACATTATTCAAAGGATTTCTACTCAGCAATTCATTTTATATTATTTATTTGAATATTTTTCTTCAAATTTATATAATCTAAATATTATTTAGGTATATATTTCTTCCTGATTTCAACAATATTTTCTATATCTATAGTTTTCAATGTATTTAATTGAATAAAAGATATAAGTTGTTTACGAGTTGAAGCCATTGAATCTAATATTTTATCTGATTCAATTTTTTAACAGATAGTTCTGTCAGTATTAGTATAAGTATTTGTTAGACTTCTTAGGTTTCTTAGTTTTTTAAGTACTATTTTATTTTCTCTAAGTAAGCATAATTAAATTTGGATGGAGTTTGTGATTGAGATCTATTTGAGAACAATGTGTTTATTATACTACAAATGAATTTAATATTATCTTAATCATAATCTTCTACATTATACAAGAAGAAATCTTACCTAATTCATACATATTTTTTAAACTTATTATTTCTTTTTATGTATTCAAATTAGCAGATCATAAAATTTTGTCATTCATTAAATAAAAGCAAAAATATAAACTTAAAATCAACAACAAAAATGCATCAGTCAAATTAAATGTCTTTACGTATTCTCTTCAAAAGTAAACATTCATAAAATTCTATAAAAACCCAATAAACCTCCAATCTACAAACAGCCATCTATACAAAAAGGATCTTTTTATTTCTTAAACCTCATAAAAATCATCAATAATCTACATCATATTCCACAATATTTTCTATAAAAGGCTCTTTTCCAATAGTAACTAAAGTTTAAATTCTAACTTTTTATATATGGATAAATCTTAGATTATGAGATACAGAGAATTTGATGAGCCTGGGATTCCTGAAGTAGGTCCTGAGTTAGAAGAAGAGCTAAGTGAAATCGATATCCCATCCGAGCTAAAATTTTGGAACATAGTATTTTGTGTAGGTCTAGTAATCGGAGTACTTCTAGGATGCTGGTGCATAATTTCCAACCCTTCAGTCATCGATACAAACCAAGAGATTTTTATTTTTACCCTTTTTTACATAAGCGTTGAAGTAGCTTGTACTCTAGCATCAATAATCGCCTTTCTAATCTTTTGGGCAATATCATTTTTGAAAAATAAGCGAGTTTTGGTGACAGATTACATTGGAATACTCTCTGTTTGTAGTTTTACATTATCAAGCATGGCCCATCTTCTTGCAATCCCTATAGGATGTTTACTTTTAGCTAGGAATCCAATTATTGATATTTCATACAAAACTTTTATTTGCTTTCAGATTTTCTTTGCTGTGTTTATTTTAGGGAAGTTTATATTTGGACGTGGGAACTCTAATGGTAGTCGGCATATTGAACCTTTTAATAGTGAAGCTATTATTAAAGCAACGGCAGAAATTGAAAATATTCGTTCTAGAGGAAATTCAGTACACTCATTGCAAAATAGTTTTCAAGGAGGTAGGGAGATAAGATCAACGTCTAATTATGAGAGTAAGAGGATTGATGATGGGGATATACCTAGAGAAAGATCAGTGTCTACTGGGACGAAACTCAGGCTTAAAGCTCCGAAAGTTAAAACTGAAGAAACTAATCGTAATCCTAACTAAAAGTAATAATTAGGGTAATTATATGATAGAAATAGTATATAAAATATAGGGAATAATATTTTTAAGAGAAAGATTTGGGTGATAATAGTATTTTTTAATAGAGATATACATTATATCACTTTCTATTCAAATATAAGATTCTTATAATGATTTGTATATAATAAAATATACATTATATCACTTTCTATTCAAATATATGCTTTTTATAATTATTCATACATAGCATTTTATGTTTTTAAAATTGATGTCAATAAAGTTCCTAGTATTCTACACAAATCTACAACTATGATAATATATGTGAATCAAATCACGCTACATATAAATGGCAGCTAAAATACGTAAAAAACTCCCTGATTCAAAACTTGCTATAGAAGCAATAAGTGCTTTCAATATCGATAAACCTGACAAAATTCCTGAAAAGCTTTCTTCAACAAGCCCACAAAACAAAGTGATCTCACGTACTCAAACCATAAATTCCAAACCCCCAATACCAACACAAATCCCATCTCATGCTTCTTCAAGTTCTCCACAAAATCGAGGAATTTTAGAAACAATTATAAGCCAATACCCAAGACGACTCGGGTTATCTGATTATCCAAAACTACCAAATCGCCCAAGAACTGTATCAAGTTTAAAAAACAAAAAAGAAGTTTTTGAGTCTTCAAATGAAGGTCAAACTAAATCTGATAGGCAAAATGATGAGGTTATTAATGATTTTATACCTCTTTGTGTAACTATGACTTGTAAAAAAGATAATATAACGGTTGGAGAATATGAACTTGGGAATGAAATTGGTAAAGGAGCTTATGGAACGGTTAGACTTGGGGTAAGTTGTGTTAATGGTGAAAAAGTGGCGATAAAAATATATGAAAAAGCTGGACTTTTGAACCCGAATAAAAGAAAAAGTGTTGAGAGGGAGATTAAAATACTGAGTAAACTGAAACATAAAAATATTATAAGGCTAATTAGCACAGTTGAAAATATGAGCACTATAAACCTTATATTTGAATATGTTTCAGGATGCTCGCTGTTGGACTATCTTAAAAGCAGATCTTCGAGAAAAATCGAAGAGTATCAGGCCAAGTGTATTTTTAAGCAGATTCTTGAAGCTCTTGACTACTGCCACAGCTTAGGAATCACTCATCGAGACATAAAGCTTGAAAACATTCTTCTTGACAAAGATCATACGATAAAACTTATTGATTATGGTTTTGCTACATATATCGCTAGTGACAAAAAAGTTCAACTTTTTTGTGGTACATCCAGATACATGGCCCCAGAAATTGTTTCCCATAAAGAATCCTTAGGACCTCCTACAGATATCTGGTCAGCTGGTGTTGTTTTATATGTTCTTATAACAGGGACATTTCCTTTTAAAGCCCCTCAAACACGAGAATTATATTCCAAAATCCAAAGAGGAATATACATAATTCCACCAACAGTATCAATTTCTATAAGAGATATCATTAAAAGTATTTTTGAAATTGATCCAAATAATCGCCCTACAGCCAAAGAGTTATTAGCGAGTGAATGGATGAATGCAGGGATTGATAAAACTATTTCTTATAAAACAAGAAATTTAGTTGGGATAAGCCCTTTGTTTAATAAAACTTTCTGTTAAAATTATTTATTTTTATGAAAAAAATTTCTGAGAATGGTTATATGTGAGTTAAGTAGAAGACTTTTATTAAAGGATCTGTTATGCTGGATAAAGATTTGACTATTAGGCCTAGTTGATTGCATGTTTCATAGAAGAGACTTTCTAAGCTGTTGAATCGGATTGTATGGTTTGCTAATAGGCAAATTGCTGAAGGGGCAAGAGTTGCTTTGATTGTAGAAAGAAGAGGAAGGACCATACTCCGGCTGTATATTATGTCGCTTCCAAGAATTATATCAGATTCAATAGCAGGACCACCCCATAGAAATTTCTCAGCTATGATGTTTACTGAGTTGATCTTAGCATTTTCTTTAATCAATTCAACAGATTCCTCATTTCCATCTGTTATTACCATCTTACACCCTTTGTTTTTCGCTACATAAATCCCAACAAGTCCAGTCCCAGCACCAAGTTCTAATACCCTTTTCTCTTCATCAACATAAACTAAACACTGCCTACACAATTCTATTGCTGCAGGCCATAAAGTTAAATGCACCTGTGAATCCACTTGTCCAGCATCTCTTGGCTTAAGTTTCAATCTTACCCCTTCAATAATTTCTTCTTCAAACTCAAACTCACTATCAAAAAGCCCTTCCATAAAATAATAATAATGCAAAACATAAGCAAACGAGTCAATCTTCATCTCTCTCGTTCTGACAGTATAAAATCAACAAGTTCAATTAATGATAGGCCTTTATCTCATACAGATCTTTTAGTAGAAACAAATTTCTTACATGAATCATCTTTAACTAAAGGTTTAGAATTTAAAAGTACAAACTTGCAAAGAATCAAAACTCTTATGCAAAAAACAACTGAAAAACTTAATGTTTATAATAAACCACATAATGAAAATAGCCATACTGATGAACTTATCGAGAAAACAAAAGAGATTTTATATTTGAAAGGGGTAATAAAAAAGTTTGAAATAGAAAAGTAATGTAAAAATAGGAAAGAACTGATTGAAAAAAATAATGAACTTTTGTTGATGATACAAAATGATAAGAGAAATCTAAAAGATATTGATAGTGATATAGAAAAAGCTGTGAAAAATGCGAGGATTCTGATTGCTAAAGCTAAGGAGATCAATAGGATTGGAGGTGAACTAGCTAATACAATTGGTGATAAAAATATGTTTATTACTATGATTAAGACTGGAAATGCTATAGATCCTTTGATTAAAACGTTAAAATTTGCTTTATGCTTATTAAACTTGCCTGCTGGGCATTCAAAAAGTGCTAAGCATTCACGTGAACAAAGCGAAAGGAGGCAGGAAATAGATAAAAATTTAAAGATTGATATAAACAGTTTGATTGAAGATGATATAAGTAACTTACTTAAAGAAAGCAATATTTTAGGTAGTCAAATAAACAAGCAAAAATTAAGGGTACATGATTTGTTTAGGAGAATTGAAACATCAGTTGAAAAATCGAGAAATTATATTGGGAATATAGACAGTTCAGATTACTCGAATTATACAATATCTCCTCAATTAAGTTTGATTAAAACTGAAGACTTTTAATGAAGAGTTTAGCTTAAGATTATATATAAAATTCGATGAAAATGAGTTTTTAATAAAGACAATCATATTTTAAAAGTATATTTATAAAGTTTATAATCATATAACAGGTGTCCAAAGATATTTTTATATATAAACTTCATTAAAATTATATACTTATTGTTTTAATCTATTTTTTATATCTATTCTAATCCTCTGAACTATTATATTTTATCTAAAATACTTAATAACCTAAATATATAAATATGGCAACACTTCCTCCTGGATTACAGCCTTATATCTCCCCAGTACCTGAAGCACTTCATTATCAACTAGCCTCGCTTATGTTTATAGTAGGCTTTGTGCTGTTTTCTTTACTATTCATATACCAAATTACTAATCCTAAAGAAGCAAGAAGCCTTACAAGAGAAGTTCTGATATCTATGAGCATTAGCGTCCTCTGGGGATTTGCAGCACTTTTTGGCATGCTTACTGCAGGAATTTATGTTTAGTTTTTATTTAGTAATGACAATAGGTTCTAAGAAAAGATAGGAAATTTTATGTAAAAGTTGGAGTGTAAAAGATTTTATATGATAAAAAGAGGTAGTTGTATGTAAGAGAAAGATAAATATGTGATTCTATGGATTGGGATATTAGAAAGATTGTAGAAAATGTGAGATTATTATGGATAAAGGATTTTAAGCTCAAGAAATTTTTTTGTTTAGTTATGATAGGATTTTTATTTTTAAATATATGATTGTGTGTAAATCTAAATAATTTTTAGGGTGTAGTGTGAAGTTAAGATTATAAGTAAGATGGTATGAGGAAAATATTCTAAAATAGAATCTATGAAGGTAAAATTTAATATAATTCCTGGTAAACCAAAAATAAACATTACTATAATAATTTATTACATTAATAGGTTTATCATAAAAGCTAAAAACAATAATAATAATGATTATAGTTGTAAACCACCCTAATCACAAAAAAATAAATATCATGTAAACCTCATACTACAAGAAAATGTAAAACTTAATTATTTAATATAACCTTTACAAAGCATCAAAAAATGCTACACCATGCACAAGAACAATTTTCATACTGTTTATCCCCCAATGTTTCAAAATGTTTTCCTGTATTTTCATACCCCATCGACACCCTTTCATCATTTTTTAACTCATCTTCATCAATCATGATAAAATTACTACATTTATCATTTTCCACATAATCCCCATCGACTTTTATATCATCATTTAACCCTTTAAAGGCACTTTTTATATTAGTATCACAGCTTAATCGTGGGATTTTTAAATATTGTAATTTTGAATCATAAGCTATAGGCTCAACTGATTCATATGATTTTCCACTTATTCCAAAAGATTCACTATTAGAATATGGAACTGAATTCAAAAACACATTTGATCCTTGAAAACCATTGAAAACTGAGGATGTATCAGAAGCCATTTCTGTCTTTGTTAAGTTAAATGAAATATTGTCTGAAAGTGAACCACTGTCAATATATAAAAAGCCTATATCTTCGTTTATTATTAAGTCTTCAGTTTGAATAGGAGTGTTTTGGCTTTGGAATTTAGAAGAACTTATATCATAATCTTTGGGAAAAACAGGACTTATCCCTTGATTAAAAGCTGAATAATCATCTTTTTCGTTTTGAGTTATTTGGCTTTGAAATTCAACGTTTTGATATCCTAGACTGTCATCCAATTGATCCACTGGCAAGCTATACACATTTGTGAATAGTGACATTGATAAATATATCAGAGATGTTTGTGATTTTTTTGATTATTAATGTGATGAGATACTTTTTTTTAGGAATTTAATAGAGATTTGAGTTTTTTCAAGATATCTAAGGGTTATTATATTATAATATATTTTAATGCTTGAAAATGGTTAAGAGGATTATTTTTACAACTTATGATAGAATTATCATGCTAGTTGCTTATTATGTTTTGAGGGATTTTTTAATATGATATAAGTGTTTGATTTTGATTTTAAGATCGGATCATTGATTTTATGATTTATTAGAATTTCTATGCTTATTTGATTATAGGATGATATTATTAGATTTTCAAGTTTAGGTATATTTTTAAGGGTTAGGAAAATATTTGCTAAAATAGTTATTAGGAATCTTTTAAGAAGACATATACTAGCTGAGATAACTTATCAAATTTGATAATAATTATCACTGTAAGTTAAAATAAGTAATTCCTTGCTTGATTATTTTTTAAATTTCCAAAAAAAAATATAACTTAGTTAATTTATTATAGTTATATATATAAATAACTATATAAATCTCAATGACCTTTATAATAAAGTATATACTAAATAGCTATATAAATCTCAATACCTTTATAATAAACTATATACTAAATATAAAACCTTATAATGATATTCTATAAATAGTGGATGTATTTTCAGACTTTAATTCTATAAATTTACCCGTATTATCTACTACTAAACTAATAATCTTTATATTAAAAATTTTACTTTTATAAATTATTATTCACAAAGCCTTATCAGAAATACTATAAATTTTTATTAGCTCATAATATCATAAGAGCTTCAATATAAAATCATCATCTACTCTCCATACAATTTTCCGAACTTCTTATAAAAATTCTAAATTTTATTAGGTTTTAATTATCCCTATAATTACATCTTGTTTATTAATGAACATGGTTTTTCAAGTTTATTATCTGAAAATCCATTCTTCTAAAACCAATAAGCATTTTTTTCTCAAACAGTTATTCTTATTATATCATTTCTAATCAACTTCTAAGTATTTTACACTACATACCTTATTAATTAATAAACTCCTAAATCATTAAAAATATCATAAAAAGTTCAAGATAAATTATAAATTCTATACCCAAAATCTTATCTATTAAACTAGACTACATTTTCTGGGTCTTCAGATGGAGTCAAAGACCTTTTACGAGCTACCGCTGGATTGCTATTTGGAACTTCAGCTTGAGGTTTTTCTTCTTTCTTTTTAAAAATCGGTTTTCCTTTAACGCAGAGCAATATCATTGCACAACAGCATGCAAATAAACAGCATCCTATTCCGATGTAAGATATAATCAAAATAGCTAAAGTCAATGCCCACATATCATAAAAGTCTAAATACATTTTACGGTCTTTACAAATGTCATCATTATACAGCCAAATACTTCCTACTATCATCCAAGATATACTAAACGTGCCCCATATTCCAATAACACTTCTTAAAATCTTTAAAACTTGTTTGTTAGCATTTTCGCTTGCCCCTAAAATTCTTTCTATTGTCATTACAATCCAACCTGCTGAGCTAACAACAATCCATACGATAAGCCATTCTCTGTATAGAAATTACCTAATAGGATTTTCGCAATTTTTATCTGAACCATTTAGAATCACACCTATGGCAATTATCTAGGTAAGACTTACAAAACCTAAATAACAACAAAAGCTTGTGCAAGATTGCGATATAGCCTTTTGCATGGGTCCTATTGTTTTTACCATTAATTATTAATGTAAGGTTTAAAATATGAATAAGCCACTTGATGACCTATATAAAAAGGAATAATTATACTTTAGGAAATTTATTATTCGAAACTCAAAGGATTTAATGTTTGGCTTTAAAATTAGGGTTAGGGAAGTGAATGCTAGAATAAATAATTTCGGTTAGATCTTTGAGAAGGATAATTATTGATTATTTTATATGGAGACTGGAGTTTGAGCACTTTTTAACATATAAGTGGCCAATTCTAAGCTGAAAACATTTATTCTTACCTTTACTCAATCATTAGTAAGCAAAAAACAGCATCCTGTCAAATCTATAACAGTATCTCATAACTGTCATCTTAACGCAACAGATCAAATGAATGCTTCTTTCGCATTTCCCCTCCACACATCAATTCATCTTAACCCTTTCATCGACTTTAACCTTAAATCATTTCTAACCCTTTTCCGAAATCCTCCCACCATATCATACAACAATAACTTGTCTAATTAAAACCTTATAATCGACATATCAGCAAGTAAAGCTGAAATAATTAACCATAAGCTATGCTATTTTTCTAAAGAACATAAAATTTTACAGTTGTGCCAATAGAATGAGTGCCCCATCATATGCAAATTTTGTGTTTAACATATTTATTAAATTTATCCATATTAGAATTTGCTTTGCACTGAGCTTGTAATTCGATTTACTATCTTAGCTTTAGCTTGGCTTTTTTTTAAACTCTTTTACAAAGTCCACATAATCGTTAATAATTTCATTCTGTTCATACTTGAATAGCTTAGAACCGAAAAAATTGTTTCATTTGATAGAAACTATTCAGTCTCTTGTGTTTGCAAAAATTTGTTTAATGGAAATTTCATTTCTTTATTGTTTCTTTGAATAAGAGAATTTTTCTTGAGTTCTGAGTTTTTTTTATATAAGTTAGTTTTTTGATATAAAATCAGCATATCTTTTGTATATTGTTTAAATCTGTAAAAGGATTACTTCTGAGCTTTTTCTTGGTAGGTTGCTTTGATTCTTACATGCTTTGATTTGAGAAGTCTTTTGATATATGAATTTTTTTAGAGTATTTAGTATTACCTTCTTTCTACTAGGTTTATCATTGATTTATTGTCGAGTATTAAACAATCAGTCATATCAAGGAAAGATTCTGAGTAACTTTAATTTGAGATTCCTCTTAAAAATGAGCATAAAAAGATAAGGATTGATTTAACTTAGATAATTAGATTTGGTAAATATTCAATCAAATTATAAGCAGATATTAATATGAGGATTTTAATATTTGGGTTATATGCCTGCTTAGTATTTCTAGATACTTATATTAATACTATATTTTTAGAATCCAAAATATTTATCTGCAAAAAGATTATTATAAATGAAATAGAATTGAACTATATAGGACAAACAATATAAAATCTCATTTTCTTATTATAAACTTCATACAAAAATATCTTAATTATATAAACTATAAAAAACACTTCACATATAGCAATAACTAAAAAAATCATGTCCAACATTTACAATAATTAGATAAGAAAAATGTCAGGTCTATTCACAAATTGTTCCCAAAGAATCCAAATTCTTTTCAATGAAAAAATTGTATCAAAATACAAATACATGATTAATACCTTTGGCTTTAACACCCTTATAGTTTTATTCTGTGTATATTGGTCCCAAGGATTTAAATCTTTATGTTCTTTAGCTATAACTTTTTACTACAAAGATCTTTTCCATTTAGAACCAGCTGAAACTCAATACATAAGAACATTTTCTTTTATAGCTTGGTTTATAAAACCTATATACGGTCTTATTTCTGATAACATCCCAATAGCAGGATATTATAGAAAAAGCTATCTTTTTATCTGGGGAGTAATTGGGATTTTATCTATGCTAAGCATATTATTACACAATAATTTGTATTTGTCTATAATCGCTTTTGTCATCAATGAATTCAGTCAAGCATTTTGTGATGTGATTGCTGATGCGATCATGGTGGAAAAAAGTAGGAATGATGAAGCAGGATCAAGTGCTTTACAAACATTTAGTTGGACCGTCCTAGCGATCGGAGGTTTTCTTGGTAGTATTTTTGGAGGTCTACTTCTTGAGACTTTCTCTCCTCGGACAATAATCGCCCTCTCAGCAATATGTCCATTTCTAATAATAGTCTCTGCTTATCATTTAGAAGAAAACTCAAATGAACGTAAAGATTTCTATACTCAAGTTCAAACTTTACTTGAAATATTCAAAAAACCTCAAATAATCAAACCTCTCTTATTTATCCTCGTCCTCTCTGGAGTCACTCCTCGATTTTCAGAACTTTTCACATACTACATGACTGATGTCCTGAAATTCTCCACAACTTTTATGGGTTCTCTACAAGTAGCTGCTTATATTTCAGTAATAATTGGCAGTTGGGTTTATCATATTTTCCTCAAAAACCTTGAGTATCGTTCAATAATCGGTATTGGTCAAATTGTCATGATGCTTATAAATTTCTTTGATCTTGGACTTGTCACAGAGTTATATAAACGATTAAGTTTACCTGCTTGGACTTTTGTTTTATTTGGAGATATTCTTGGCGGTGTTGTATCTTTTACATTTAAATCTATGCCTTTATTGGTAATGAATGCGAAAATCTGCCCAGTTGGTATTGAAGGGACTTTTTATGCACTTTTTACATCAGTGACAAATTTAAGTTATTCGATTTCTGGGTTTTTTGGAGGATTTCTTGTAAAAGCTTTTGATATAAAAACTGGGAATTATGAACTTTTTTGGTTGCTTGTTTGTATACAAATATTTAGCCAGTTGATTCCTTTGGTGTTTTTGAAACTCTTACCGAAAATTGGCATGGAACAACAAGAAGAAGTTGTTGATGTTGAACTACTTGATGATGACCTTGAAAATGATGAAGAGAAAACACATAAGTTATAAGTAGATTTTTGAAAGGAATTGAGTTGTGAAAAAATATTTTTTTTGGGATTTGGGGTTGAGGTTATAAATATGAATTTTTTTATGATGTTAAAAAGATACAAGTTTTTATAATGGGTTTATAAAGAGTAAAGTGAATATTATATAAGAAATAAATAATTTATATGGGTAGGTGGCATAGATAATTGTAAATTTTTTTGAGAAAAATTATGGTTTGAATATAGTTTCTTATGCCTGATACTATAAAATAAATATCATCCGCGTTATTTAAATGTATTTTCATATAAAAACTATTATAAGTTATTTCAAAGCTTAAATCTAAATAATTCATATCATAAATAACCGTCAACCAAAATTTTATTTTCACAAAGCAAAAAACCCCTCTCTAACAACTTAAAACTCAAAGCAATTTAAAAATTTCATTACCTTTCTTAACCTATATATCAAAATTTTCTATCCTATCCTTTTACATATCTTCCAACTCACTTTCTCCTATTTTAAATTATTTATTCAGCATAATATTCCATACCAAAAAACCTTTTGTCTATCAATTCTAACTAATTCAAAAAAATTACATTATAAATTATATAAACAAATGGACTCTGTTCTAGTAGGAGCCTTCAAGGTTAAAGATGGTCTGTTTATAGGAGATGAATTCGCTGCTCAAGACTTAGAATTTGTAGTCGCAAACAAAGTAACTCGTATAATAAACTGTGCTGCAAGACAGGTGCCAAATCATTGGGAGCCAATTGGTGTTCATTATTTATCATATCCTTGGTTTGATAATGATAATCAAATTATTCTAGACAGTTCTGATAAAAATTTCAATACGATTTTCACGTTCATCGAACATGGGCTTGAGACAGGTGAAAGTATTCTTTTACATTCTGTACGTGGGGTGTCAAGATGTGTATGTGTAGTCACAGCTTACTTAATAAGAAAGTATCAGTGGAGTTTGTATAAAGCTTTGGATTTTATAGCTTTTAGAAGGCCGGATTTAGACTTAAACCCAGCATTTTTGACACAGCTCAGCACCTTTGAAGCTAGACTGGTTAGGAATTCGAAACTTCCGCGAACTGATCAATGGGATCAAGTATTAGAAAATGGTGAAGAGCTTGTCCTTCGGAATACATTTATCAATGCTAGACTTGGTGAACCTACTGATTATCACATGACGAAAAATGATGCAACTGTCCCATCTGCAATTAAATGGCAAGAAAACGTAGTAGATATATCTAGTAGTGCAGCTAAGAACAAAGTTGAAAGTGGCTATGCGATCATACAAAGCTGTATGAAAGGTAGGAATAAGACTGAGCAAAAAGTTCCCCTTATTAATATCGAAAGCATTAAAGAAAAAAGCCTTTACAACCGTATTAACTTTGGAAAGGGAGTTAAAGCTGAAAGTGATGATAAACAGAAAAATCGCTCATCAAGTTTAAACAGAAATGAAAATCGGTTAGTTAAAGAAGCAATAACAGCAGCTAGGAATATGATAGATATTGAACCCCCTCGTCCAAAGCAAATTATGCGTGGTTCTGCTACAAGTAAAGATTCGAAAAGACCTGAAAAAGAAGATTTTGTAATAAAAGTAGTCCGACCAACAACAGCACCACAGAAACGACCACCTTCACCAAGAGTAGCAGATAAGATTAAAATGAATAACTCTGTAAAGAATACTCCATATGGTTTAGCCAAAAAAAAAAAGTAAACTCTAATGATAAAATAATCTGTAATAAGACTAAGTAATTATAGTAATAAATTACTGAATATAAAATTTTATGTTTAAAATTATCTTGGATTATTGTTAGTATATAAAAGGATTTCCTTTATGAATATTTATTACTTCAACCAGGTTTATATTTTAAATTATCATATTTTTAAAGTATTTATTATTTATTCATCCTAGTACTTTCCTTGTCACTACACTGAACAAAGCTTGGTTTCATTGGTAGTACAGCAATTAACTGAGTAAGCCTTTTCAATACTTTCTGCTCTTTAGCTAAATACGGATAATAATAAAAAGCATAGATCATAATAATAAAAATACTAAAGCAAATAATAAAATATTTCAAGTAATCAAGCTGCTCATTTATAAGATGTTTTGAATCACTATTACAATAATTACTAACTATTTTCAACTGACTTGTCATAGTATTCATTTGTTCGATATAATTTTGAATAAATTCAGCATCATCTTTTTTGTTATCATATGATATATATTGAGATTCGAAATTCAAATAAGCCATTGCTGCATATGTCCCAAAAGAGAGAAATGTTGGAACTTGGTCTATGTTTTGAAATATCATCTCTTCAAGACCTTTTGACATTAAAGACATAACATGAGGATCTCGCATTGTATTTTTAGTTTTCAACAAGTCAGCTAATGCAGTTTTATAAGATTTTTTCATATCCGCTAATGCATTATATTCATAAAAGCTTTTATCTAAAGAAAAAGGAGTATATTGATACTCGATCTCATTAGAAAAAAAGCATAGTTCAGTTAAAGAAATTCTCCTAGAAATAATTGCATACATTAACGTAGGCCTATAATAAAGATAGTTATGTATATGTTCATAAAACACATAACTTGTGACAATATATAAGACCCCAGCAATAATAAAAAATATAATAAATCTTTTAATAAACCTCATTGAATGGTAGAATTTCTGTGGTTTATATTGTTTATATAAATTAGCATCGATTTCATCATAATCATTTTGTTGGTCATGAAGCTGTGATAATCTTTCTAATAGTATTTGTCTAAAATCATAATACCCTGCATGAACTTTTTTCTGTAAACTTTCCCATAAAGTGTTGATTATTCTGTCACTATATAATATATAAACTGCTAAAAAAGATGCTAAAAACCCAGAGACTACCATAGCGACAATAAGTAATAAAGTACGAACATTATTAAGTTCAATAACCCGATTATGTTCGCATTCTGTTAACCCAACCATAGCTTTTCTTGTTTCTCTAAAGGAAATCCCAATCCCATTATATATGATAAAATATAAACTTGATTTATAATCAGTTGAATTTGATTCTATATGTGCTATAAAATCATTAGCCTATATATACATTACACTTTCTATAAGCAAACCTATTATTGAATGTAAGCTTTCATGTTCGATATCTGGTAAATTTAGATAATCCCAATATGGAATTTCATCTTGCCTAACAATTTTTGAATAGTCACAAAAAGACCATTCATTGTATGTTTTTAATAGAATTTCTTGAAGGATTTTAATACTATTAACTCTATCGTGTAAATCAGCTAATGTGTATAGTGGGACTGTTCCTGATTTTATACTTGTGTCTATTGTCCTTGATATCAAAGCAATTTGAGCAGTAACATATGCTAAGTCCCCAAGATCGTTAAGAGTTTCAAGTGAATTTGCATGACTTATTGCATTGGAAATATAGATGAGAATAATAATATTGTAAATAATTATCGTTGTTACTGATGCGAGGAGTAAGTATTTCATTATAGATAAAGCTCTAAGTGAACTCATGAGTGATTTTGTTTCCAAACTAGTCTGCTTTTTTGTATTTGAAGAAGAGGTTGGATTTTTTTTACCTTCATCATCTGCAATTTCTTCAGCTTCTATGTCTGAAAATTTTCTATCTTTTATATTGTCATCTCTTTTTTCTGTCTTATTTAAATTGACTTCAGTTGTAGTGTCATTTTCAGCTTTTATAAGACTTTGGTGCTTACGTTCGTCCATGTCTCCAGCAAGTCTGACCCCTCTGCTTTTCCATTTGATGATTTCTTCTCTGTCACAGCTAGCATAAATTGCAATGATTTTAGTGTTTCCTATTATTTTTTCTTTGATAAATAACCCTATTTCTAATCGTTTTGATGTAGTAGCATTGTATACTGTAGTTACCCATAAACAATTTACTGGGAGTTCTTTAAAGTTCATATTTTCTAAAAACTCTTGTAAAAACCTTCCTTCAATAGACTTTTCTATAGCCCCAAGCATCTCAGGTAGTTTTTCTGTATGACTATAAATTTCTCCATATAAACTTATAATAGCAGCTTCTCTATTCCTCCCTTTAATCGGTTCAATAACAGATAGGAAGTTGATTTCCCCTTCATAACCAATGCATTCTGAGTTAAAATAGCATTCTACCAAATATCCATTTTGATTAGATAAAAACAAAGGAGTACTTCTGAATATACAATGTGTATTTGATTTTTCAATAAAATTCACCATATGTTCATCATGACCTTTTTCAAATGGCTTTGGTATAAACTGCCATAAATAACAATCTCTTATAGCTTCTTCAGTTATAGTAAGAAACTTCAACAAGTTCGAATTAGCATAAATAACTTTACCCATATTACTAATTGATCCTGAGACAATCAATAAACAACTAGTTTCTTCAATTTTCATCGAATAAGTCTTTTTAGTCTGATATTCTTTTCCCCCAAGTCCACTTTTTTTATTATACAAAACTTTACCTCTATCCTGTTCTCCTATAATATCCACAAGTAAAGATGCATACATATCAAGGACAACAATTGAATCAGGGACCATTTTCAACAAATCTGTATACTGTTGATTGATATATTTAATATTTATACATGTTTCGCTAATAATATTTTTAAGCAAAGAAAGTTGGGTATTTTTCTCTAATATCCTATCAAGAAGTCTTAAAAAATCTTCACAAAGTTCTAAATCACCTTTTTTAGTTGCTCTGAATTCTAATAAGTATTTATATAGTCTTAGTCCATCAGAGATTTTCGAATTCAAAATTTGCAGGGTTTCTTTACATTTATAAACCTGATAATTTACTGGGAGATTCAAACCATGATGATTAGTCCGAGAAATTTTCATTAGTCCAAGCATGGACTTATCCATTTTCTCACGACAATAATTAGCCTGGACTACTAAATTCAACTTGTCTTTATTAGTTTTATAGTTTTTATTAATAAACTTCACAAGCTCTTCAGTCATTTCCCCAGCTATTATGTTTTTCCTTACCGATAATTCGAAAATCAAGAATTTTTCTGACACTAAAGCACCTGGGTCAGGTAACTTAGATAACCGAAAAGTGATTAAAAACCTTACTAGTATCGTCATAAACGGAGTTAAAATTATACTGAAGACTATAATAATACTAGCATTGTTAAGTAACCAACCCAATATAAAAAATAAAACTATACATATCAGAAGTCCTTGGACTAGGATTTTCATAAAATTCATGAACTCCGAATAACATGGTAAATAGTATACATACTTAAATAATACTATTGTATGTAAAGCTAAAACAATTAGCAAGTAAGAAATATAGTTGCTACGGAGTATAGTAATATAAAGAATACAGTTTATAAAAGTTCCTAGTTTAAATAGAGCATCAAAACTGCCTGTTATTCTTGATGTAATATCATTTAAAGCTACACCATGATCCATGTTGAAACTGCAATAGTCGTAGATTAAAGAGAATAAGAGATGGAAAACTAGGAGGACTGAACCAAAGATTTTACCAAAAAGGCCATAGTCGATAGGAGATGATGGAAGGTTGTTTTCATATTCTTCGATTGTGGTTAAAGAGGAATTTGAATATTTTGTTAGTAAGCAAAGGGAAATCGTGACTGGCAAATAGTACTGATGACAAATCAAGAAAATAATGACTTTTAGGGATCTGCACAAAATAAAAGGAATTTTCTTTTTATACCACTGAAACAGAAAGCATGAGAGGAAACCGCAAAAAACTATCCCACAGGAAGAGATTGATATAAGAAGAAACCCTATATATGCATCTAATTTAGCAAATAGGGAATCTAAGCATGGGTAGGATATCACAGTCCAGAAACTTTTGTAATAATCAAAATTGTCTATAGAAAGTGAAGGATACCAATACAAATGAACATGCTGTAATATTATTTGTCCATGAATAATCATCTGAATAAGTTTCTCGGATTTTCCTGGTGGTTCAGAAGGGATTTCTTTACAAAAAATTTCTTCTAAAATTTTGTAAACTAGGTCAACTTTCATTTTTTTATTACCCATTTTCTTACTTACAACTATTCATTTTACATTAGAAACTAGATTATGAATCATAATGTATAATGATTTTTATTAATTTTAATTACACCAGTTTTTGATTAAAAGTTAAATGATTTTGATTGCTTTGAGGAGTTAAAGTGAGTTGTTTAGATTTAAGATAAGTGATGGAATGATAAGGTCGTATTTTTAAGCAAACAACCTTTTGGTAGGTAATTTTTGAAATAATTTAGGGACATCCTTTAAAAATGCTGAGATAATTTTTCTAGTAGGGACAATTTTTTTATTAGCTATGAATCTTAGTTAAGAGATTTTAAGAGTTTAAAATTGGAGATTGTCATGATGAGGACTTTGAAAAATATTGATAAGGGAAAATCTTGAAAAGTTTAGCTTTGCTAGTTTTTTTTATTTTTGGCTAAGAATTATAAAAATGATAAGAGTGGAGATAATGGTAAAATAGATGTGTATGTAAGAATATAAAAATAAGAAAGTTTAGATTTGTTATTGCTTTCTAATATATGATTTATTAATGATATTATTTAAAAGATCCTTTTTATATTCTAAATTATTCTTTTTATAAAATAATGAAATTAATCTTTAAATAATTTTAGATGCTGGAGAGATACCCTAGAATAAGAATGGTTTTTTTTAAATCTTATAGAAGTTTAATGATTTTAATAATTACAACAAATAAAAGTTTATTTAATTCTTTTTTACTGTTATGGTAGTAAGACTAACTAAATAATTATTTGTAATGCCTATTATTAGTAACAGTTTATAAAATATTAAATAAGATAGACTATCATAATATAAATAAAAACCAATAATANATTTTAATAATTACAACAAATAAAAGTTTATTTAATTCTTTTTTACTGTTATGGTAGTAAGACTAACTAAATAATTATTTGTAATGCCTATTATTAGTAACAGTAGAAATTTTTATAAAAGTTATAAAAAACCTAATCTAAACAAATTTAGCATACTGTTTTAATAGATAGAAAAATGCTTATAAATGGACGACAACCAAATTTCATTTTTAACAATTTTAATCTAGAAATTCTATAAATAGTTAAATTTCTCACTATTGGAAGCGAATATCGCGTATGTTCTTCCTTTAAGTAGGTTTGTGATAATTCACATTTTTTAATGTAATTTCTTGAAGTCATTCGTAATTCTGACTATTTCAAACGTATTTTTCAAAAAAAATTATTGCCTGGTATATTTTCCTACCAAACTATGAAATTTCATTAAAATTTATTAGAATATAACTAGTTAAAATATTTTGATAAATTAATCGCAGATAATGTTTCAGTGATTGATTGACTAGTTAACTTCCGCTTGATAATAAATTCTGGAGCGACTAAGTCCTCATCAGAATTTACTTGATTTTTATTAGAAGTTTGGCTCATCATCAAAATTCAAATTATTTATGAACTTTTATTCTGGTTCGACTCAAATACTTATGAGATATGATTAATGATAGTAAATAAAAGGAAAAATATAAATATTAATAAAATATAATACTGTATATTTTGTTATAATATATACAGAGATTATGAAAGGTCTAGTTATTTTTTGTAAAAAATACACAAAAATAGAAGAGAAAAGTGATAATTGAATATAGAAACAATTCAATTACTTATTTTTATTCCGGAAGGGTGAATAATTTTTTTTCAGTATTATTTAAGTTTTAGCTTAAAGGAAATAATCAAATCATAAAAGATTTAATCTGTAAATGAAAAATACTCAAAAATAAATAGTATTTAAACTAAACTGTAGCAAATCCTAAAAATATACACTATTTATAATAACATACCGAAAGGTCAATATTTCAATCTATGATCTAATATTTACAAAATAATAATTTAATCAATTTAATTAATAGATTAACAGTTTTGAACATCCAGAATTAAGATGTAAAGTATCTTAGCTTAAAGGAAATCATAGTAATAAAAAAAAATAATAAACCCTTAAATTTTATGATTTTTTTGTGTATATTTTCCATAATATTATAATATTAAATAGATGACCTACTAGATTTAATTTACAAAAATATGATTACTGGAGTAGGTTTTGGACAATTAGGCTTATTGGTATTTGTGTACTGTAAAATAATGACAACATTAAAAACAAGTCTAGAGTTTATGTCATTACATGCTCTGATACTTTAATAAACTGTGCCTTTATATGTTTTGACAAGAGTTTATAAATATCTTTTACTTAGAATCTAATAAAAAGCATATCTTTTAGAAATACTAATGTTTCCTTTCCAAGGCTTTTACTGTTTTTCTTGATAACTAGCTTGAATTTTTTGCCCATGTCGACAAATTCATTGATTAGATGCATTTTTTATGGGTTAGTAGTGGTTTTTTATCAAAGTTTCCTTGTACAATATTTGTAGTTTTTGCTTATGCACTATAGTAATGGATTATTTGGAAAAGCATTTATATAATCCTTTAATTAGACAAACATATAGAGTTTTGATATAGTAATTATAATAATAGTTATAGTTTCCTATGATACAATATATAATTTCATTTTATAAAGTGTGAAAGTAAAAAAATAGCAGATAAGATGAAGATTAAGAACTTGCAATGAGTAAATATATTTGAGAGGAAAATGGATTCTCCAATAAGTCGTAGAAGTATTCGTTCAGTTTCCCTAACAAGCCTAAAATCATTTACCCAACCTCTAATAAAGAATATTGGTTCACTTGACAGACTCGGAAACTTCAAACTTGACCCAAATCTCAAATCCAATCTGACAAAAGAAGATCAGAGTTACTGGGAAAGATTAAAAAGTGAATTCTTTGAGCCTAGCGATAAGGAAGTTCAAGACGAGGCTCAGAAAATCATAACTGAAGTCTTATCAGAAGTAGTGAAAAATTCCCCAGACACTTTTTGCCCTGAATCTTTTAAATCATTCCTAAATGAGACACTTAAATAATATTCTATACATATAGTACTTTACTTTTTTGAAAACAACATTTACATATACATTAATAAGAATATATGCATAGACCTCAAATAAGCATAATATCAAGTGAAGGAAGACAAGTATCAGTAAATGGAGACTTTGTAAAAGTATTGAAAATCCCTATAACAAATGGTGTACTTCATATGCCTAATACTCATATGCCCGCTATACACAAAATTATAGAATTCGCTCAAAAGCATGGGTATAAGGCTGAGTTTCCAGTACCTGAACAACCATTGAAGTCGCATGAGATGAAAAAAGTTATTGATAATGAATGGGTAGCTAATTTTTTTGCAAATATCAATGTTGGTGTTGTTGTTGAGATGATAAATGCTTGTGAGTTTATTGGATTTAAAAACTTGTCAGTTATGTGTCAGGCATATTTGGCTACGTTGTTTAAGTCTTTGAATATTGAGGAGTTGAAGGAAATATTTCATGTTGATGAAGAGTTTGATGATGTGGAGGCACAAGAAGAATATGATAGGTTTGTAAGTAATTAGTTTTTGAGTTTGCTATTTTAATTGAATTTTTTATAAAAATTAACTAATAAAATCATATGCTAAAAATGTATTTTTATAATAATAGGATAGATAGAAAATATTTATATAAAAACTACAACATTAAAGATAATCGATGTTATTTATATATGAGAATCATAAAATTGATAAAAAAAGCATTTATTATTATTTCCAAAGCTTAAATCTACAATAAAGTAAATATTTCTATTAAAATAAACTAATAAACTGTATCCTTTAAGCTAGGCTATTACTCACTTTAAACACTTTTGGTTCTTGCTTTTCTTCTTCCAATATCGGTGTGGACTTTTCAGGTTCTGAGTCACTAAGAGAAATATTATAAGAATTGTCAACATCGCCAA
This sequence comes from Stentor coeruleus, assembly GCA_001970955.1. Taxonomy (NCBI): domain Eukaryota; phylum Ciliophora; class Heterotrichea; order Heterotrichida; family Stentoridae; genus Stentor; species Stentor coeruleus. The sequence goes on from MPUH01000394.1 coordinate 28,490, forward strand.
CAAGTTTTGGATTCATAAAAATTTCTGGTACTGAAGGTTTAATATGCTTAAGTTTTACCCCTTGATATAAGTCAGTGTTTTTTATTTTCTCAAGTTCAGTCCTTAAATTTTTATTACTAGTCTCCAATGTATTATTTTGCGATTCAAGACTTTCAATATATTTTTTATACTTTACAATTTCCCTTTCAGCTTTAACTAAAGAGTCTTGGATTTCCCTTACTGAGCTTTTTAAACATTCATTTTGGCTTTTGTAAGCTTCAACATCTTCCATCAGTGAAAATTTATCATTCGTCAATGATTCAATTCCCTTTTTAGCCTCAGTAAGAATTTCTCCTCCCAGTCAAATTATATAATAAAATATAGTTGTAATCCTATTAAGAATTTTATTAAGTTCTCTATTTGAAAACAGCATTGCACTTATTCTTAGAACCATTTCCTCTTTTTGTTCTGTAACTTCAAGGTATTTCCCCTGAAGTTTAGTTAAATCTGTCTTATACATCTGAGCAAGATCATCCATATCAATAAGTTTTTCTTTTAGTTTAATAATTTCTGTATTTTGGTCAAGATCTTCTCTATAAGTCAACTCTTTTTCATCAGCCAAATTCAGACTTGAAATATCTTGTGCGGCAAGTTTTTCTAAAGATTCAGATAAGCAATCAGGTGTAGGTGGTGATTTAGGAGCAATTTCATCAATCAAAATACAGGTACTATTCATTACACTAGAATCTATTTTCAACTCATACCCATTGTTTTTCCATGATTTATAAACATTTATAGCCTCTGTAAGTTCAGAATATGTCCATATAAGATCTTCAGGGATTTTTTCACCTTTATGGGCATAAGAATCAACTTCTAATTCAATATGTCTTTGATATATTTCAGCTATAATATTAAGGGTTTTAGACTTTTTCTTACTTTGAACATTTAAAGACCTTTTAATTTCTTTGCAAAGTTTACGTGAACGATGAAGATCACGTTTTAAAGTGTCTTTTGTGTTTTCAAAGTTGTGCTTAAATAAAAAAAGTGGAGGAAATTCTATGTCTTTAGCTTTGAGCTCTTGATAGACTGAATGAAATTGTGTATTTTTACTTCGGGGCTCAGGTAAAAAAGTTTCAGCCCATGTTTCTATGCATTGAAGGCTTAGAACAAACATTTCGAATACAGATTTCTCATAGTTGTCTATAAGAAATACCCAAAGATCAAAACCATGGTGATTTTCATTTGGAATTATTATTCTTGGAATTTTTGCAACGATTTTCCTATTTGTATATGTGATTACACAATTATTTTTTAGAGACATAAAGGATTTGAGTAACTTAAGAATTTGATAGCGGATTGTATATGATTGATGCTTTGAGAATATTACTTGTTTGATAAAAAGTAATATGTCTTTTATTGCATCTTCGGAGAGAGTTGTGAGTTGAGATGTTAGTTTGGCTATGCATTTATCAGGGTCATTGGATTTGAGAATTCCGTCAAGAGATTCTTGGACTTGCTTGTTATTCATTTTTATTATTTTTTTAATGCTAGGAAAAGTAGATATTTTGTTAAGTATTAGTTTTAAATACTTATAAATTGAGAGTATTCGTCATAATAAGATAATTTAAAGAATAGACTGATTTGTTACACATCACTATGCTTACCAATATGCATTTTCAGTATATGTTTATGTCGTATAATATATATTCCAGGGAAATTGCTCTAAATTATTTTCTTATTAAGCTTGAATTATGCTATAAACTCCCCAATACAAAGCAAACTCTATAATAGGCTTGAATCTTTCATCATATCCACTTAACTTATTCACTAAATATATAAAAATATTTTAATACCAAATCTTAAACCTATTTTCCACAATTCAAACCTCATCACCTAATAATTTTCTCCCATATTCCTAAAGCAAATCTCATCTATTATCCCCTACAACTTTCTCAAATTTTAAAATCCCAATATAAATCCTTAACCTCACCAATCAAAATTTTTTTTTTCATTTAAAAAACCATTAACTCCCTTCAAACTTCTTCACCCTGTAAATCTTATATTTTTTAATTCCCATAGAAAAATTCTTCATTTATATTATAATCATATAAATCCTAATTCAAAATTCCATACTCTTATCTAATCTTTTTTTAATAATACAATCCATCCTCGCATTCTTATATATCTATCGATTCCCAAACCTAAACTTTATGATAAATGGTCTGTATTTCAATATATAAATGCATTTACTCGGAGAGTATTTCGACGAAAGAGAATGGCTCCTCAACCACACTGTGCCTTTTTACGTGATGACAAAAGTAGATTTGATGAACGCTAGCGGCTATAAATCCACAAAAGGTCTTAAAGAAACTATGTCAAGCATGTACTTGTCTTGTGCAAAATACGATAGAATGTACAGACAATGCATAAATAAATTTGGAGCAGCCTTACTAGATGACACGTTTAACATAGCTCATGCTGAATGTAACAACATTAATCGAGCTTTAGACACTTGTATTAGAAATAATCAGTGGTTCCATGAGACTAAGAAATATCGTCCTGAACTTTTTAATGCTTGGAAAGGAAAAGATTATCAAGGTTATGGCGACGCAGAATATATTGGCCCTGATGATATCTAAATCATCATAGTAAGTTTAGGATTTTCTTTTAATTCTTCAAGTTAAGATATAAAATGGAACTTTCGCGACGAGAAACGAATAGGCCGGATAGGTTTTCAGCTTTAAGACAAGAGGATTATAAAGAAAATCCTTTTGAAGAGACGGTTGATTATATAAAATCCCTTTGGCCGCAAGATATTATTGGTTTGTTTTGCCCACGTTTTGTCGTCCAAGCACAGGAATACTTGATTTTTGCCAATACTCAAGGGAAGATGTTTAAATATATAAAAGATAGGGAGGATGAGTTTGATATAAAAACGGATATTTCTTGTATATGTGTTGAAATACCAGGATCGCATGTTTATTGTGGAGATTTAGAAGGGAATGTTTATAGGATGATATATGGGGATAATGATTCAATTGAGATTATTAAAACAAGTTTAAAAGAAATTATAAGAATTAAAGCTAATGAATATGGAGTCGTTGTTTGTGATAAAGAAACAGTAATTTGTATTGATGGGGGAAAAGAAAGAGTTATTGGGAAATATGATTTACCTTGTATTTGTATTGTTAATAATATGATAATTGTTGCGGATATGAGTGGGGTTATTGATAATGGGCATACAAAAGTTCAGGGAAATGAAAGGTTTACAGAAATAAATGGGAATATGGAAGTTGTTATTGTTGGATGCTATGATGGAAAAGTGATTATAAAGGATTTAAATAGTTTAGATAAGGTGTGGATGTGCTTTTATCATAAAGATACTATTGTGTGCTTGAGTTTAGATGATGATGGAGTTGTTGTTGCTGGGAGTAAGGACACAACTATTAGTGTTTGGCGGTGGAAAGACCCTTTGAATTATTATACTTGCAATTTTGTAAGTAATGCAATTGGGGGTTTTACAGGAACAAATGATGATTTGAATATAGTCAGTGTTTTAAGTAAAAATAACAATGCTTATGTGTGTTTCAACGGAAGCAACAGTAAAAAAATCAAACTCTCATTAGGGAACGGGCAAAAAGTTCTCCCTCAGCCAGAAAAAATAAAAAAAATCATGAAGAATTCCCAAAGCATAGTTTTGATTTTCGACTGTTTTATAAAAATTTTTGATATCTTAACCTTCACTGAAAAATTCTCATTTACTTCAGAAAAAATATTTGACTCTAGCCTTTGTTCTATGTACCTATCTCTCTTAACCCAAGAAAAAATCATAATCTTACCATTCCCTTATTTTACCCCAAAAGCCATACAAGTAAAAAATATTTTATACATTTCAATATCAAATGATTACTTTTATTACTCATCAGCAAATGAACTTATAATAACCAAAACCTCAGATCCTTCCATTAATTTAGAAGAAAAACCTATTCCTAACATCATAAATTTATACACTGATAAATGGAATCGAGCTTTTCTCATATCAAAAAAAGTCCAAAGAATTGAACTTTTTCAAGAAAATTTCTCTTATCCTGACAGCTATAATATTACTCATCTAACTTCTAATGAATCTTATCTTATAGGCATGGGGGTGTCTACAATTATATGGAACAAAAATTCTGGTTATCCTATATTTTCTATATCTACAGCAATCCCACAAAGCATATGGACAAAGAAAAACTATTTTTATATGTCATCAGGAGATATACTTGATATATGGGATTTGCGAACTTTTACAAAAATTCTTGAATTTAAGGTTCATTGTAGCTCTTGTATCAGTAATAAAAAACATATTATTTATTCATACAACAATAATATGATTGTTAAAGAACATCCTTTTTATACTAATGAATTTGATATTTATAGCTCAGATAAATATTCTTTTATTCAGTTTTTTATGAATATTTATAATAACCCTGTTATGAATGAACTGATTCATTGGAGTTTTATTTCCCCATATAGAATAAATTCTTTGCTAATAATTATTTATTACAATTTATCAGACCTGGCTAAAGTTGCTATAAAACAAGGGGCACCGATGATAAGTACAAGTTTTGGAAATAATGCTTTAGATTTAGCACTTTCTAAAGATTTCTTGTATACAGTTGATTGTATTTTATTAGCTCTTGGTAAAAAAAGTAAAGAAAACCCTTTTGTTTTACAATATGTAGAACATATGCTTATTGACTTAAATTTTTCAAATTGTAAAGAATTGCCTGGATTTTATGATAGTTTGATTGGACTTAATACTACTAGTTATGGTGAAAAATTTGTAAATGCTAAATTGAAACTACCTAAGCTGGGTATAGAAGATACTGTAGAACCGAATATAAAAAAAGGGAAATACAAAGGAAAAGGTAAAGGAAAAGCTGTGAAGTATTATACAAGTCTTATTAGAGTAGCGAGTATTGCTGGAAGTAAAGAAAGCAAAGAATTTACAAGATCTCTTGCACAGACATCAAATGAAGAAATACTCGAAAGTGATTTTGTAAAACTACTTCTCTCTTATAAATGGAATCAAGTTAAATTTTATTTATACTTCCAAGCTGTGCTATATCTTATATATATGGTTATTTTATCTTTATATGTATGTAAAGCTTTAGTCTCAACAGAAACAATTATATCAATATTCCTTATAAATTTAGTTTTCACCTTATGGCAGTGTATACAAATGTATGGAGGTGGGACTTTATATTGGGAAGATCAATGGAATTATTTAGATTTAGCTCGTTCTGCAATGGTAATGGCTTATGTACTAATTGTTGCTTTAAAAGAAAAACTTGCTGATAATAATTCTGTTAAAACATTATTGGTTTTTATTGTGCTGATTTCTTGGATTAGAGGGATAAATTATTTTAGACTTTTCAATATGACTCGATATATGGTCAATTTAATCAAGCAAGTTATTAAAGATTCCATGTCATTTTTGATTATATTTTTTTATTCGACTATAGCTTTTGGGTTCATTTATTTTGCCTTAGAAGAAGGTGAGCCTGATGAAATAGATGATTATTTAATAGGATCATATTTACTTAATATGCTTGATTATAGCAGTGATGAATTTAAGTTTATAGAATGGTGTGCATTCTTCCTAGTTACAATGATTAACTCGATTATAATTTTATGTCTTCTTATAGCTGTTTTTGGTGAAACTTTTTACAAAGTCAATGAAGCCAAGACTATTGCCGACTATCGTGAACTATCCCAGCTTATATATGAAGGTGAAGTTGCTTTATTTAGAAATTACTACAAAACTCAAATGTCTTATCTTCATTATATAACAGATAAACCATTCTCTAAACCAAGTGATCTTTTTTCAACCCAACTTCATTTAATCAAACAAAAAATAAAAAAAATGAGTGAATACATCATAACCCTTACTACAGATCAAAAATCCACAAGTCACAAAGTTGATCTAATATATTCAAAAATGTCATATCTGTTTAAATCCATAACAGATCTAGAGAAAAAAATAAAATAATAGTTAATTTTTTTATACAAAATCAATAAGATTTCTTTAGTAAAAAATTCTCAAATGGTTTCGGTAAAAAATAAATGCAATTTGCAATAAGTAAAGGTATTAAATGGTTATAATTTTAAATGGAAGCTTTGTTTGGACCAACCCTTATCGGCAAATCAGGCCCAGTTCCTGCAAACAGCCTGAATGCAAGGTTTGTTTTAGTTTATTTCAGTGCTCATTGGTGCCCACCTTGTAGAGGTTTTACTCCTAAACTTGACATGTTTTATAACGCTGTGAACAGTAATGCAAAACAAGTAGAAATTGTTTATGTTAGTCGTGATAAAACCCCAGATCAATTCAATGAGTATTATTCAGAAATGTCGTGGCTTGCTTTACCTTTTGAGGATAAAGCTCGTATTGCAGCTCTTGGTACCAGATTCCAAGTACAACAAATCCCTTGTTTAGTTCTTATTGACAATCAAGGCAATATGAAAAGAAATACTTGTAGGATGGATGTGACTAACAAAGGACCTAATTGCTTAGCTGATTGGGAACAAGCTTTAACAAGATAGATTATCATAAGTATTAGCTTAAAAGGATTAGATTGAGGAAAGAGTAAAATTGATGATGATCACCAAAACATATGATTATCGAAATAGTAAGAAAAGAAGATAGAAAACATGTTATTTAATAGAAAAATAAGTAGAGATAATTGGGCTTTGTTTAAAAACCAGAGTTAAATTTATTAGAAAGTTTATGGTGTCCCTTGTTTTATAACAAGGAAACTTTATTGCCAGTTCTTTTGAAGTTTAAAATAAATTATAATATGAATCCTTAGGTTAAATGTTTAGCTTTTTATGATAACTAAAGAGATTTGATTGAAGACTTACGTAAAATCTTTACGGTTAGTAGGAAGTGCTGATACTTGCTATGAAAATATATGATTTAAAATGAAGATATTAAGGGTATTGATATTGGGTGTCTAAAAGTTTAGTATTTTTAGATGTACTTTAGCTTAGTTGATTTTATTTTTTAATACATAATTCAAGAGCATATTTTTAAGATAATATAAAGCCATATTTAGATTTTGTGTTTACATTTATATAACATCATATTAAATCCTTAGAATATTTTTGATATCCTAGAGAACTGTTATGGTAATTAATATCGATATTTTCAAATTAATCTATTTAAAATCATAAATCTCCTGATTCGATAAATTATAGTAAAACTGTCTAAGAATATCATATAAAGTTATTCTCACAAACAAAACAAAATTTTTTTATCAAAAAAACTTATACCCAATTAAGATTATCTAAATCATTCTTATCACCTTCTACATCAGTATTACTATATTATTTCTTATCATAAATATCCTACTCAATCTTTCTTCCAAAATCCATCCTGAAATTATTTCTAAAACTTTAAACTAATCTAATTTCTTTCCTTTACTTATACTTTAAACCTCTTAACCTTGCTTACCAAGATCTTGTCTGAATGGGTTTATAGAAGAATCTGGTTTAAATGTATGAGAATATTAAGATAAACTCTAAGTATAAAGCTTATATCAAGAGAGAAAAAAAAACATTCTATTTACACTAAAGTTTAATCATAGCTTTGAGCCTTAAGAATATCATCACTATACCATTTGTTAAACAGTGACTCGAGCTTAGAATGTGATTAAGTCCTGTGTCCTTTCTCCAACTAGTAAAGGTTCTAAATACTCATCGACATTAATATAGTCTCAATAGATTAAGCACATTAAAAACTTTTGGGTAATGATAGCAGATGATTTTATATTTTATAAACAACTCAAAATCGCTTTGGTATATATTAAAATATAACTAAAGTTAAAGATATCAAATTAATATAAAATACGAGTTTTTGCAATAAGAAAATTATTTTGAAGAAATCATTAGAGAAGATTTGCTGGATTATATGATAATGATATCTCAGCAGTTTTTGAAGAAAAGGAAGATAAAGTGATTGGGATGGGATGATTTTAGTATTTTGTATTGATATCAGTTAAAGTAAATATGTGAATAAAGAATGAATAAATAGGCTATGAAGAATTTGAAGATTTTGATATGAATGAGCAGTTTTTAGAAAGGGACAATTGAGTAACTTATGTGAGAAGAATTGAATGTGTGTAAGTAGTTATTGAAGCTTGGCTATAATACTTGCTCAAGTATATTCAACTCAGTAAATCAGCCTAAAGGTTTTTAACTATGAAATATTATATCAAAATATCATAAAAGTTAATTAAGAAGCTTATAAACTTAAATGAAACTGGACCTATAGCTTTAAGATCTGCTCTAATAAGTTCAATATACATGACTTCATAATAATTTCCTAGATTTGAGGTTATAATTCGCACAAATAGACTTTTTGATATTATTATAAGCAGGAATAATAGGAATTTTGAAAGAAGCACCAGATTTTTATGATTTTTCAGTTAATATAACCAAAGATAAAGTATTGAAATTTCTGTGATAAGCATTAAAGGAAAAGAATATAAAATATCAAAGCTTAGTAAGGTTTTGAAATAACTTAAGATGAAGTTACTTTGTCCACCCTTACTAGGAAACATTTTATTCTAAACCGCGTAGGGTTGAACATTCACCAAATTTTCAGATTTACTTTTTATCTATCTATTTACTGGTAGGTGTTGATATTTTAGATACAAACTCTTGGATTTGATTTTTAGCATTCTTTATATATCCTTCAAGTTCCATCATTTTTGAGTATAAGTCCTGCAGCCTTAATCTTTTTTCTTCAGGGGTCAATTCATTTAAAGGTTTTTCAGCTTCTTCTTTCTTATCTTTTTTGACTTCATCAGCTTTAGGCTTTTCTGCTTCATCTTGTAATTTATTAGTATTTTCAAGCTTTCTCTTAATACACCCATAAAATCGATTTTTTATATTACTTGATGATATTCCATTGAAGTAAGTGGCAATTTTTTTCCAATTGCCTCCATGAATTTTATACAAGCTTACAATCATTTTATCTTCTTCCTCAGTCCATTCATGCTTGGTTTTATTTTTGTTAAGCTTTTCCCATCTGCGTTTAACTAATTTAACTGAAGAATTTGGAAAAGATTTCGCAACGGCTTCCCATTCATGGTTTGTTTTTTCAACTTCTTCAAGTAATGTTGTATCTTCTTCATTAGTCCAAATTGGTAAAGTGTTTTCGCTTTCGGAATCAGAGAGTTCAGAACTATCTAAAGATCTTGGTTCAGGAAATAAAGCTTTGGGGTCAAGATCGTGTAATGTTTTATTGCTCTTTGCCTGATCTTTAATACAAATTGCTGAAACATCAATTATAACATCATCCCAGTATTCTAAAGCATGATCAAGAGCTGAATTCCATGACATTATTTATATAATATTAGAATCTGTTATTTCTGATATTTTTTCATACTATATAATTCCCCATATAAATCGCCGAAATGCTAACGAGATTTTTCTATATAATATTATATGTTTTTTTCATGTTAATGTTAATTAATGTTCTTACTATAGTGGAGTGCTAAATGCTCATCTTCTAGAGCCACACGCCACTAGCTTGTCACACCGCGCTCCCAGAATCTCTACCCTCTATTTTAGGGGAATGCAAAATGGTACGATGTCGAAAAATTGCATGAAAGTATTCATTTAGATAAATAATATAGAAAAGGTATAATATATATTATAATTAAAGTTGAAAATAAGAAATTTTTTATTGGATTAATTAGTTTTTAAGTTCTGAGATAGATAGGGAAAAATTATAAGTTTTTTCAGTTTTTGGTTTGTTGTTAGAAATTTTGCTACATATTTAGGAATTTAGTACTTAAAAAATGATTTTTTTTTGATTGTAGTTGAGTTTCCTTAAGAAATATATTTTTATGCTAAAGCTCTGTAGAGATTTCAATGAAGCAAAAACTACTGAGTTTTAGAATATAAAAATACAATGCTTTAATCATAAATTTAATATTGTATCTGGTTGTTAAAGACTAAGTTATAAAATTCCATTAAGACAAATAAATAATAAACCTATATAATTTCTCTCCTTATTACTCTCATAATCTCTAATAATTAAAAAAAAACTCAAATCTTTACATAAACACTTGATTACTCAAAGATAACCAAGCAATTAACATAAACTTAACTAATATTTAAACCTAATAGAATACATTTAAATCATTCTAAATTTCATTAGTTATAAATGCGTTCAGAAAAAATTGTCCCTGAAGAAATCTCAAAGGAAAGATTGATTGACTATAGAAGTTCAGTGGAACATCTTTCTGAGTTTCATAGAATCAAACGTGCTCAGCCTATCCAAGAAACCTCTGAACTGATTCAACTTAAACGAGATTTGTCTTCAGTAAAGAGTTCAATTTTGAATAACTTTTCAGTTGCAGCAATAACAGTAGATTCTGGTTATTGGGGTATGGCTATTTCAAAAAAGCATTCAATTATGATTTTCTCAGATTTTTCCACCAATGAATTGCACTTTTATAACCTTATCGATTTTGAAAGAATTGGCATATTTAAATGCACATTTGGGACTTGTTTCCAAGTAATAATCAGCTCAGATGAGTCAAAAGTCTACTGCTCAACTAACACTGGGTGTATTTTCAGTTTACCATTGCCTTATGATAAGTATTCTGAATGCTGTAAGTATCAAGTCTCAAATTCTGGAGTTACTTTCTCTGTACACGAAAAATTCATATACGCTCAATGTTTAAAAAGTTGTTACATCAAGAGAATAGATATAACAACAAATTACTCAGAGTATATTGGGAGAATTGAACATATACATAAACTTCTTATGAGTGAGTCAGGTAAATACCTAGCTCTTATTGGTCAAAAAAAATTAGTTGTCCAAAAAAGACGTAAATTTAGATATGCTGTTTATTATTATCAATTCCCAAGTTCCTTTATTCTAGCTGTATCTCAAGGACAAAATGTATACTCAGATATATCATTTTCTCATGGGGATAAATATTTTATTTTTGCTTGTGAAAACTGGATAAAAATTGTTAATACAAAGCAATGGAAAGAAGTTAGAACTTTGAATTTCCCTGAGAATATGAATATTTGTGCTATAAAAACAACTTCGCTTAGTAATAAAATCATTGCTGTTAGTCAAAATAATACTGTTTGTATATGGGATATACTTGGAGATTCTATAGAGCCAGCTTTTTTAAATCAACATTGTATTGATTTACAGGTTTTTACTAAAATGATTAGATTAGAAGTTGATGAAGATAACGGGTTTGTTTATACTCAAGAAATAAATAAACCTTTTGTTTATAAGTCTAAGTGTAACTTTTTTACTTATAAGACTATTGCTAGACAAGAATTGCTTGAGTTTAAAAAAATTATTGTATGCGGGAATAACAATGAGGTTATTTGTATTACGGGAAGTCCGAAATTGTTAGTTTATTGTTTACAGAGCCACAGGAAGAAATATGAGATAGACCATGAGGGATCAAATATTTTCGATTTTATATTGCAAGAAGTATTTCAAAAATATTTGTATGCAATCTCAACTGAATTACTTTATGTGATTTCTACAGATACATACGAAATAATTAATAGAATCCCTGCAGCTACAGGCCGATATACTGCTATCGCTTATTCATCATACAATTATATGGACTGCATAATAGCTTCAGATGACAAACAGCATTTTTCATTTTTTGATTATATGGGAAATAATAAATCTTCTTTCACTATAGATTATGGATATGCAATAATATTAAAAGCTTTCAACAATTATCTTATAATCGGTACAATTACTAACACAATATCAATATACACTATTGATAATTTTACCAAACAGTTAACTTCTAAAATGTTTCAAAGTAATTTAACAGCAATAGCAGTTATAAATTCAGGTGATCATTTATTAGTAAGCTTTCAAGATAATCATGCGATTTTTCTTGAGTTTTCTAATCTGCTTTATTATGAGAAAAAAATATTTGACTGCCATATTCTAGAATGCGCAGTGGTAAAAAACAGGTTTTTAGTTGCCTTAACAGATAAAAAAGCAATTTTTATATATTCAATGCCAACATTAGAAAAAATACTCGAAATTACCAATAACAATTTCTATAGTTTAGCTTATGAAAAAGATGAGGATTATATAGTTGTTCTAACTGAAAATAAAATCCTAAAATTTAGTCATCTTTTTAATGAAAGCAACCCACATATAATAGGTGAGTCAATTAACATCCCTAACATCAAAGACTACTTAGAAAACAACAAAAAATGCTCAAAAGGTGAACAAGATGAATGGATATTCTTCCCATACATGGTAAATTCTCTGCATTTTTATGCTGCAGAAAACAAAAAAAAACTACTAAAACATGCAATCCAACTAAGAAAATCAAAAATCATCAACTCATTCATAGGTACACCATTAACCGTATCATTACTTGCGGATAATAGAGAAATATCAAATTTCCTTATAAAAGAATTAGTCCGTAATATCAAAGATAACCTCGGAAACCTTAAACTTCTTTCAGAACACTTGATACTTATGCAATCTAAAGATTTCAAAGCTTTAGAAAAACTCTATGACAATTGTTTTATTCCTTGTACCTTTTCTAGCTCTCCACTTCCTGATTATTGTGATGAAAAAGTTAAACTCCCTAAAATTGTTTATAGTACTTCAGAAGATATTGAGCCTGAGAATTTTATTGAAGTAAATACTAATGGGACAAAAAGGATAAAATTTATGAAGTGTGCTTTTAAAATTAGTCTTGAAATAGGATCTAAAGGAAGTACTGAGTTTCTTAAAAGTTTGGCAAGCTGTGGGAATAAGAGGATATATAGGACGAAATTGATACAATATATACTTAAGGAGAAATGGGATAAAATTAAATGGGTACATTATATGTATTCAGCAGCTTTTTGTTTGTATTTACTGTTTTTGTCAATGTTTTCTGTAAATATTTACTACCCTTACTTGTATTTAGCGACTATAGCTAATATGATTATGAATATTTATGAGGTTATGCAATTCGCTACAGCACCTTGGCTTTATATAAAAGATGTTCTTAATTACATTGATCTTCTAAAAAGTATTTTCTTATATGCTTGCCTAGCTATTGAATCTCGTTACATCCTCACAGTAGCAACATTTCTATCATGGGTTAGAGGCATAACAATCTTTACTCTTTTCAAACGTACTCGGCCATTAATCAACCTCCTTTATTATGTGCTTTATGATATGATCCCATTTGCGGCAATTGTTTTTTATTCAATTCTAGCATTTGCATTTATTCGTAGTACATTCACATCTGATACTTCAATTACCTCAAGAGCCTTAATATTAGAAGCCTATTTCAATATTGTCGGAGATATTAACAGAAATGGTAATGATTTAGATATAACATTGACTGTTTTTAATTCAATATTCAATACAATAATTATGCTTAATTTATTGATTTCAATTATAGGAACTACATATGAAGAGGTTAACCAAAATGAAACTATTGAAGACATGACAAAAATTATTGACTTAATTCTTGAAGTTGAGTCAATTTTACTCCCTTTAAAAAAAAAAAATTATTTAAGTATTGTGCAGATATGTGATTATAGTTCATCAATGCATCAAAGACAAGAAGTAGAATTACACAATCGAATACGTGGAATAAAAGAAGAACTTGAAAGAATGGAATTAAGATCAGTATCAAGACAACAAAATGCTGATATTGAGATAAATGAAATGAAGGATTCGATTACAAGTTTGAAAAAAATGATTATTAGCAATCACCACTCAATGATTGAATTATTAGATAGAAAAACAAATTTACCTGTTTACTCTGAATCAATAAAATTTTTGTGTTTTAATGGGCATGATATGGCTTTAAGGAAAAGTTCAATTGGCCAAAAATGCAATATTTGTTATACAGAACTTAACAACACTTCTGATTACTATTGTTATTTTTGTGATTTCATTATGTGTGCATCTTGTTCTAAGTATTATCAACAAAACTTTCATTCAAATCACAAATGCTATCTTGGGCATCCTTTAATTGAATATCATGATAAAGCTAATGTTATTGATCTTGATGAGTTTGATAAGCAAACTTGCAGATTTTGCAATTTGGATATAGAAAAAAAATCACTTTATTGTGTTTTGTGTTTATATTTTGTATGTCCAGATTGTAATGAAAAATTGATGTCTTTAGCTAAAATCAATAAACATCTTCCTTGTAAAAAACAACATTTGCTTAAATGGAAACATCAGGAACTTTATGCTGAGAATAGCTTATTAGTTAAATGTGACTTGTGTTGCCAAACTTATCTTGGAGCAGCATTTTATTCATGTAGTATATGCAAATATTTTTTGTGTATAAGATGCTATTCAAGACAAGCACTTAATAATTAATTTCATAGTCGAGTATAAGTTTAAAAATTATTATTAATAATATAGTTGGCATATATAATTTATAAAATTTTTACTCAATAAAAGCAATCAAAGTGGGGGATTTTCCTCAAAAAACAGGATTCCAAGGCTGGAATCTTAACTGTTAAGAAATCGCCTCTATCATTGTATTAAACCTGAAAAAAAAACCAGCTACAACAAGAACTAAATGCCCAATATGCTAAGAATAACACAAGAACTTCAAGATATGCTTTTAAAGCTAAGCTTAAAGGAAAAATAAAATAAATGCAAGACTTACCTCAGTTATACTCACTCTCAAAAAAAGAACTTTAAAGAATTACTGGGAAAAGTCAATGAGGACATTATTAAAGACGATAAGTAGCATAACATCCGAAATCAGCTGAAAGAAAGAAGTCACAAGACTCTTAAACCTGGACCGGACGAGGTTGCAACCCTATCAACTTAACTACCTTCTACTTTAACTTAACTTTAGCTTTACTCAATAAAACTTCTTTAAAATCTTAATTTCATATTAAGTAAAGGTTTTCTAATAATTAAACACTTCCTTTAAATCTTCATTTTAAGTCTAATTTTAAGTAGACTGTGAAAAAATCATTCTTGTATATCCAGCTTAATTAAATCTTGTGTGTTTTCGGTAAAAATCATCAGAAATTGTAAAAAACACTAGGCATTTTAATATTCCATTTACTCATTCTAAAATTTGTTAATCTGAGCATAAACAAGATAAAATTAATCACAAATTAGTAAAGTTTTAATTATTTAAACCTTTTAGCACTTATTTCAAATAAACAATACTCTTTATTTCAAATTTTATATGCTTTAAATCTAAATTAAAGCTTCAATTTATAAGAAATTTCATGCAATTTGCTCAGATAAAATTCAATTTAAAAAATTAAGTTTCTTTATTTACAATTTCTGATTACTTAGAAATCCTGAACAATTGTATTAAAAAAAGCATAATTAAAGGATAGTTTATTACTAATAAAATAACTAGATTTACTTTAAACTTCAAAAATATATATCATTATTTTCAAAATATCAATATAAAACAATTTTATAATAATCTAAAAAGCATTTAAAACTTATTCCTAAAGCATATATACTAGTTTAAGTATAATTTCATTAAATCCTTAAAGAGCTTATTAATATAAAATTATTTTATAGATGAGTGTTATGTTAAAATATACTAAATAATTTTAGAATTTTTTGTATATGTTTAAAATGATATGCATGTAATATAATATAATGTCTAATTAAATATGTTATAAACATTAGAAGATATTAGAATTTGTGAATCAAACTTGTTAGACTATAATAAAGAAGTAATAACAAAGTGCTTCTTTATGTACTAATTTAATATTTGCTTTACAACCAAAATTTTTCATATTGCAAAATTTAGATCTGATTGTGTACGACTTCTTCTAAAAAGCGAATTTGTATAATCAGAATCTCAAATACATAGTATTTTATCTTTAATTATATGTGAAACCCAGATTATGTTTAAGAAATAACTGAGGATGCTGTTCGCTTTGTTAGAAGTTCGAAAGAAAATTACTAATTATAATCAAGATTTGTATGAGTTAAAAGGCTTTTTCAATAGTTTTCTGAGAATGATGATGATTTTATGGTGAATTTTGTCTTTGTGTTGAAATTAAGCTTGCAAACCATTATTCAAATTTGCTGTGATTCAAGAGAAGAATACAAAATCACTAAAATCCTAAATGAGTTCTTGGGGGTTAGTATATATGAATAAAACTCAGATATCTTTTTTTCTGTGCTTTTTCAGCCTGAAAAAAAATTCAAATCTTTTATGGATTTTCTTTATATGTACTAATAAATTATTAAAACTTTAATCACTTAGCTGTGAGTTATACTTTTTGGATGAAATTGACTATAAAGCTTATTAATCTCAACTTAATTCTTATAGATGATTAGGCGTTATAAAAATGTTTTCAGAAAAGGTGGCTCCTGAAACGAAATTTGAAGATCAGAAAGTTGATGATTCAAGACTTCCGGAAAGTGATGTTGGGTCTAAAGAAGTAAAATTGGAAGAGATTAATCAAGAGGATTATAATGAAGAACCGAAAGGTGAAGAAGTAAACCTTTTGAAAAAACCATCTGAAATCAATGAGAATATGCCTGAGGAAAAAATTAAAGAAAAACAATATCAAGAAATGAAGTATAATTTGATCATTGCTGCTGATACAGTCAAGAGCAAATTCGAAATAAAGTCTAATAGAACCTCAGATTATAAATGTCTAGATATGGCAATTTCTAAAAAGAATTCATTGATGATTTTATTAAATGATTTGGGTAATTGCTTATATTTTTATGATTTGAAAAAAATCGATGAATATTTGAAAACAAAAAATAAAATAAGAGAGGATGAAAAAGAGATCAAAAAAAAATTGAGCCGATTTGATCAAGAAGAAGATTCGAATTCAATTGAAGAAATTCATATTTTTGATAAGGTAACTTTAGAAATCAAAGAAATTTCTTCATTTGAAATTACTTTTGGAAAATGCACTCAACTAAAAATAAGCCAAGATGAATCTAAATTATATTGTGCTTGCAAAGAAGGCTATATAATAACTATTTCTTTACCTATTAAATGGCCTCTAGTTATTAAAGATGAAGATAAAATTCAAGTTGCCAAAAACGAGTTCACTTTTGATATTTTTAAAAATCGATTATTTTTTCAAAAATTTAACAAATGTTATCTAAAGGAATACAATGCAGAAACAAAAACTTCAAAATATATTTGCAGATTAGACAAAATCCAAAAGTTATCAGTAAGTCAAACAGGAAGATACCTAGCAGCTATAGGCAAAGAATTAATAGTTTACATTTTGAATGAATTAAAATTCCCTGTTTATAAGAAAACATTACCAAAGTCATTTATTGAATCATTATTTGAAAAAAACAAAGCCTATTCTGATTTTCAATTCTCTTATAATGACGATATCTTTATTTATTCATGTGAAAATATCATAAAAATAATAGATGCAAAGCAATGGGTTGAAAAGAAAACTTTATGTATACCCATAAATGATAATATTTGTGAAATCAAATTGGCCACAATTTCGAATAGACTAGTTGCAATTAGCCAATTTAATTCATTATATACATGGGATATAAATGATAATAATACAAAACCAATTTTTATGAATCATGATCAAGGTAGTTTACATTGTAATAAAATGAAACTTTATATAAATGAAGAAAATGGGTATGCTTATATAAAAGAAATGAATACTGATCTTATTTATTATTACAATTGCAACTTTTTTTTATGTAAAAGCATAGCTCATGAAGGAATTATTAAAAAAATTATGGTTGATAATAAAAGCAACAAAATATTATGTGTTAAAAATTATGAACCAGAAATCATGATTTATGATTATAATAAATGTAAATTCATCGATTCTATTAGACTTCCTAAAAATATCATTGATTGTGTATTGGTAGAGTTACCAAAAATAGCATCAGAAGAAGTAGTATTAGAAGATAGCTTGTATATTCTAACTGAAGATTATATTTATGTATGCTCAGCAAATTTTGTTTTAAATTTAGAGAAATCAATAACACTAAATTCTAAAAATATCTATCAATATATGCTTTATGGATTTATAGCTCAGAAACAAAGTATTATTTTATCAGATAGTAATTCAATAGCTATTTTTAATTTAACCAATCTTGAAATTCCAAATGAAATTATTAATTTTAGCGATTTATCAGAAATTCGTTTATTAAAGGTTTTTAGAGATTCCATAATATTTTCATCTCAATCAAATGTTTTAGTAGTCTATGACTTAAATACAAAAACAATAAAATCTAAATCTATGAAGTTCAAATCTGAGTTAAATAATGCTTATGTCATTGATAAATTTAATACCATATTTGCAACATTTAATAATGAAGAAATTAAGATTTTTGAATCGCAGGACTTGGCGTATTTTGTAGTAAAAAAAATACAAGCGTCTATTTCAGATGGATTTGTAACTAATGGTGAAAATTTTTTTGTCGCAAGAACTATTTGGTGTAACATTGTAGTATATTCCTTACCATTATTTACAGTTGCTTTCGAAATAAAAGGTACTAATATCAGTATGATTAATATAAATCCTTCAAGTTCCAGCATAATAGGATTATCAAATCAAAAATTATTAATATACGAAGATTTATTCAGCCATTCAAACCCAATAATTTTAGGTGAGTCAATAGACTATACTGTCATTGATAAATTCATAAAAAACAGCAACCACTCTTCAAAATGCAAGGAGGATTATTATTTCGATCAATGGATTCTATTTCCATACATGTTAAATTCTTTGCATTTCTATTCTGCTGAAAATAATAAAAAAGAACTTAAACATGCTATGCAACAAAGAAAAGTCACTTTTTTAGAATCATATTTAGGTACACCTTTAGATATCTCTTTAATAGCAGACAATAATGAAGTATGTAATTATTTGATAAAACAGTTAGCAGAAAATATAAAAAATGATAAAGATTCAGTGAAACTTATATCGAAAAACTTTGTTGAAATAAATTCTAAAAGTTTTAAATCATTAGAATTGCTATATGATAATTGCTTTGTTTATTGTAGAGATTCTGATATGCCGGATTATTGTGATGATAATATTACGCTGCCTAAAATATTTTATAGTAATTCAGAAGCTTTATGTGCTAAAAATAGTCCAGGGTTTCATAAAGATGTGCAAGATACAACGCATAAAAGAGTTCATTTTTACAACTCCGTATTTAAAGCAAGTTTGAAAATGGGTTCTGAAGGTAGTATTGAATTTTTAAAAAGTTTATCCGAATCTACTAATTACAATATCTTTAAGACAAAGTTTATTAACTGTATTCTAAATGATAAATGGGAAAAAGTTAAATGGGTTCATTATACCTATTCAATAGTATTTATAATCTATCTTTTATTCTTATCAATGTTTTCAGTAAACAAATACTGGCCTTATATGTATGTTGCTGTTGCTGCTAATTCTATAATGAACTTATATGAAGTTCTTCAATGTGTTACTGGACCTTTAATGTATGCAAGAGATTTATTAAACTTTGCTGATATAGCTAAAAGTGTTCTTCTTTATGCTTATCTTGGGAATAACTCACGTTATTTATTAGTAATTACTTCATGTCTTTCATGGATTCGTGGAATAACTATTTTTTCAATTTCCCGTAGTACTCGTCCTATGATCAATATGCTTTATTATGTATTTGCTGATATTATTCCTTTTGTTTCTATCATGTTTTATTCAATTTTAGCATTTGCATTTATTCAAAGCACTTTTAATGATGACTCATCAAAAGCCTCAGGAACTCTAATCTTAAATGCTTTTTACAATATTGTTGGAGGTAGCAGCCCTGGGGAAGATGGACTTGAGACTTTTTTGATTATTATTAATTCGATTTTTAATGTTATTATCATGCTTAACTTACTTATATCAATTATTGGAAAAACATTTGATGATGTTAATGATAATCAACAAATTGAGGATATGAGTAAAGTTTGTGATCTTATTATAGAAGCTGAATCATTAATACAATTATTGAATATACAAAATCAAGAATTTTATATACAATTGTGTGATGAGTATGTTCCTGAAGTTAAAGAAATTGAAGAAGAAATTCAATATAAACTAAAAGGAATGAAAGATGATATTGAAAAATTTGAAAGTCGCACACTACAGAGCCATAAATTGTTGTTAGAAAGTATAAGACAACTTGAAGAAAAAAATGATTTGATATTAGCAAATATTCAGAAAAAAAATATGGATATTATGAATAATCTAGATAAAATTGCATCTAATGATAAACAATGTGAAATCGAAGGAAGTACTGTGTGTATTAAAAACCATGAATTATCACTTAAGATTATTTTCAAACCTTATGTTTGTGATTATTGCTATAAAGGATACAGTAGTTATATTTATTATTGTGAAACATGTGATTTACGTATGTGCTTAGATTGCGAGAATTTCTATAAAAAGAATTTATTAAGCAAATATACTTGCTGTCTTGGACATCGGCTTATTTATTATGATGATGACAGTAAATTTTTAAAATGGGAAAAATTAGATGCAAAAATCTGCCGATATTGCAATGGAGAATTTAATAAGAATGGTTTATTTTGTCCTTTATGCCTTTTTTTTATCTGCACAAAATGTGAAACTTTACTGAATAAATATGTTGAAGTAACGACTTTTGTAACTTGTGAGAAAAACCATAAACTTATTTGGAAGCAGCATGAACATTATGAAGATGGAGATTTAAGTCAAAGTTGCTACAAATGTTATCGGAATTATATAGGAGTAGGATTTTATTTTTGCGAAAAATGTAAATGCTATTTATGTATTAGATGCATTGCAAGTTAGGTAGAAATAAAAACTAGATTAGTTTATTTTTAGGGATTTTTTATTTTTAGATATTATATGGAATATTTAAATTGTATTTAGCTTTATCATGTAAAGAATATTTTGAAGATTTAGGATAACAGATAGAAAAAGTGTTATCATAAATATATAAAACTATATGTGTATGATTTATGATAGGTTTATGCTGATTATCTCAATGTTTATGATTATATATATTAAATGCCCGAAAAGCTTAAATTCATTAAAGTGATGAAATGTATAGAATTATAGAATCATCTAAAGCTCTATAAATTTAACGATAAATTATATATATTTTTTGCTTAGTCATATAATTTAATGTTTAGCTATATTATATAAATTACATTGAAATTCATGTTTTAAATCATCCTTAATTTGTCTAAAATGCATCTTCTTAAATTACTATGAAGTTTTTTATTTATATTTATTATGTTTAATAATGATTATTATAGGCAATTTAGTTTATTTTTAATCTCTAGTGAATTATCCCAAGTTTCAAATTAGGTTTCAATAAATTCTTCATAGAAGCCTATCATTTTTAAATAATATTTGTAAGTATAATAATAAGGAATTATTTTTAAATATAATTCTTTATTGTACTATCAATAATAGCATCAATCACTTCACCTTTTATCAAAACAAAGAAATATTTATTATTTTCAATATCAAAATATACTTTACCTACAAGCAGTATTTAAAAATATGTTAAAATTTAGAAAATTAAAAAATCAGCAGATTATATCTGAAAACTTTACATAAATTATGTTTTATAATTTGAATTATAATTCTTACAAATAGAATCCGTTTATCAAATAAAAACTACGAAATTATAAAAACTAAGAAAAATGCATAAAATCATTAACATATATTCTAACATTTATATAAAATATTTTATTCAGTTTTACAAATTTTAATCTGTTTAGTAGCTAAGCAAATCAATATAAGAAATATCCATTTTTTATAACCAAGTGCTTAAATGTAAACTTATAATGGCAATATTATCGTTTTGGTTACAATTACTTACTGTATATGGAATTAGTATAGAAGACGGTATAATTTTGATAAGCACCAAAACTCCCTATGAAATGAGATCTCAGTTTTCAAATGCTGGGCTTATTTTAGACATTACCTTGAAATCATTTGATGAAATTTATACAAGTCTAGCAAATGAAGATTATCTTTTCATAGTAGATGTGACATGGGATAAAAGCTATTTAGGTATACTTAATTCACTTTCAATGTCTCTTGGCATAGTTTATCTAACTTCATCATCAGAAATGACTAAATTTCCATTTAGAGTACCTCTCCTTAATATGGAAACTGAAGAAGCTCAATCCTTATTAGCTTTTATAAAATACCTTAAGATTGAAAATTTCGTAATTTTATCTTCATCAATTCAAAGAGACCAAACAGTATCAGATTTACTAACCCGCGAAACTCTTAAAAATTCTTACTCCCATATAACTTATTCTGATGAATTAACACAATCAGTTGCAGAAAACATAATTGGAAGTATGATTAAAGCTAAAGGAATAAAAAATGTTGTTATAATAGACAGTTCAGATAGTCTTCAAATTATTGAAAAAGCAATACAAAGTAAAAAGTATATAAAACTAGGGACAATTGTTATATACTCTTCTACAAGTTTTTATCATGAACATATAGATGGGACTTTAAGCATTAAAGAATACATGTCAGAAAATGCAGAAAACAAATACAAATTATTTCTTCATGTTTTAATAAATAAATTAACCAAAGCTGAAAACTATATTGAAAAAATTCTAAAATGCAAAGTGAATAAAGAAAATCTTTTATTAGCATTTTCTATATTTTACACTAATGAAACTTTATATACAATTACTAATGTTCAAAATGGAAAAGATGTCCCTATAGGGAAAATTATTAAATCACAAATTAACAAAGAAGATACAAATTTTCAAGTTAATATTACTGATACAATTTATTATCCAGGAAATATAACAGAAATTACATCAATGAAAGCTAAAATCGTTATTTCTATAGCAAATGGTACTAACGACCCTTATAATACTTTTTCATATCAAGGATTTGCATATATGTACCTTGGGGCAAATTATGCAGTATTTCGCAGTAATTTTTATAATGAAATTCCGAATTTCTACATCGAACTTTTCCCAACAGATTGTGGGATGTTTTGGTATGAACCTTTATGGTATAAAAACTGTTATGAACCTATACTTGATTCAATGGGTATAGCAATACTAACATCTTTTTACGGAGATGCTATAAAAGGAAACATTTTCACATTAAGAACTTTATCAAAAGTTATCCCTCAAATCTCTCCTTTAGGTATTGATTCAACTTTAGATAATAAAAATCTTTATCCAGAACTTGTAAAACTTGAATCTACATTAAAAAACTTTATATCTTCAAGAATTATTACAATAATGAGTTTAGGATATACTGATATTATATATATTGCATCTAATGATTCTGAATATTTAAAAGAAAGATCTGAATTGTTTAGAACAATAATTCATTCATCAGGAATGAAAATTATAAATGATGAAAATCATATGCATATACAAAGCAATTATACAAGAGAAGATTTTGATAAATACATTGAGTTTTTTTATTATATAAAAAACACAAGATGTACTGTATTTTTTTTAGCAGTTTATTATAATGAAATGGTTATTGAAGCTTTATATGATGTTGGATTAAGGAAAGGTGACTTTTTTTTTATGCTTGCCGCTAATGTTGTAGAATTTTTAGATGGAATAGAAGAACCTTATGCTACAAAAAGAAGAGAACTTATAGAAGGATCTTTAGTTATGTCATATAAAGAATATGTTGGAGATTTAGGACAAGAAATACAAAAAGAGTTAAGTGAAAAATATGAAGATATAAGTTTTATGTGTATGACTTATGATACTGTTAGTGTTGTAAAAGAAGCTATTAAATATTTATTGTCTATAGGAGATGATTATGAAAATTATAATAAACTTATGAATGCTATAAGAAAAAACAAGTTTGTAGGGTGTTTAGGAAATGTGTATTTTGATAAAGAAGAAAATACAAGAGCTTCATCTCAGTTTATTATTAAACAAATCATTTATAATTCTACAACAAAATTATTCGATACAATTGATATTAGTTATTTAGATCGATTTTCATCTCAAATGTTTACATTTATCAATCCTTATGTTTGGCCAATTGGTTCATCCCCTCCGAATTATCGTCTATACAATCCTTGTCCTTTTAATATTTATAATATTCAATCATCAAGTAAAGGTAAAACTGCCTTATATATTTTTTTATCATTTTTTATCATATTGTCTTTAGTGGTTTGTATTTTAACATATTTCAAATCTGAAAAAAAGATAATCCCATTGACTGATAAAAAGTATATTTCATTTGAAGATTATTTTTTTTTCCTTTACTTCCCTTTACAATTTTTTCAAATTATAGCAATGGGTCCAGATCAAGATGCTTACGTTTATTTTATCAATAATTTTCAAGCTTTTTTTTCTTTGGATTTTAATATATACTTAGATTTGAAATTTGAAAAGTTTTGGTTTATGTTTTATTGGGTTCTCACATTTACAGTCTTTTGGATTTTTGGATGTTTTTTATATTGGTCAAGATTAGGAAGAGTTATAGAAAAAACATGGTGGACTAGTTTTTTTGCTGAAATTAATAAGATTGTGATAATAATAGGTGGAAATATAGGATTTATACCTATAATTTCAATGCTTATGAATATATATATTTGTATAAACAGTATTGGTGAAAATATTACTGATTCTTATTTGAAATATGATTGTACAACAATGTGCTATAAAGATACTCATAAATCAATGATTATATTAACAACTATAGTACTTATATTTTATATATCGTTAGCGATATATTTTCGTTCTTTATGGGAAAATGAACAAGAATCATTAAATGTTAAAACAAAAACTTCATATTTGCTGATATTAAGCTTTTCACAGATTGTCTTAGTTGTTTTAAATAAAACTTTGAAAAATTACTCGCAAAATATACATGGAGTTGTATGTTGTATAATTATTACAGGGATGATTATAATAACTATAGTTTTCAAACCTTATAATTATATTAGAGCTACTATATCTCAATGTATAACATTTGTTTCAGCATTTTTTATTGTATTAAATGCTATTGTATTAAGAAACACAACTACAATTATTAATTGGCTTATAATAAACAGCATTATCATTGTATTTGTGTTAATAGCTGGGATAATCATTATGAAAAAGTTTCCAGAAAAACTTTTTAGCGAAAAAAGGGTTGATATTTCTAGTCTTTTTATATTCCAGTTCTGTAATAATTATCATAAGTATTTAAAAGACTCAAAGTGTTTAAAAATTAATGCTATTGTAGACAAGTACAAAGTTATAGAACTATCAAGGAATTCAGAAGGAGAATAAAAATTATCATAAGCATTAATCTTAATTAGAATTTATCTTTTATTTACATGCTAATCAATAGCAAATTAACTATTTTTCTTTGAATTTATTATTATTAATTAAAATTTTCCAATAGTAAATCGCCAAGATTCTAAAAAGCTACCAATATAATAAAAACTTGAGTTAAATCTGGCATCTGTATTGCATATTTCAGATTATTCATAAACTCGATCACCGCCTTAAGCAATTCATTTCATGGTATTAAATTCTGTCTTTAAGCAAAAAAATATCTTTTTAATGCTATAAAAAGTATTTCATCATGAAAATCTGTAGCCATATTTCTTTGTGTTCTTTGAATTTTACTTTAGTATTTGTTATGCATATGTTTATAATAAAGTTATATATTGAATATGAACTTTTATTATGAAGACTGAGTTAAAAATTTATATGAAGAAATTCTTTTATATAAAACTTTGTCTTTGATTATAATTCAATGACTTTATTTACTATCTTCAGTGATACAGATAATTTATCATTATTTATATGTTATAGTTATTATTATCAAGAAGTCTCTTTACTTTTATTGTGTATAATCGAAGAATATTATATAAACTTTGAAGAAAATTATAGTTTTTATAATACCTTTGGTCGTTTGAAGAACTTTAAACATGATTCTAGAGATAGGAACTGAGACAAATAATAATATTTTTTCGTGAAGATTTATTATGTGAAAGAATACTGTTCTACACAATTTTTTCAAGTTTTTTTAGCTAAGTTTTTAAAATTAGAGTATTTTTTTTTTGGTTTATAATAAGATTATTTATTAAGAAAGTACAATATAACAAAAATATAAAATATAAGAACTTTGAGTTCCTATATCTTAATTTATTTAAATACTTGCTTGCGATGTTTAGCTTAAAGCTGAATAAATTATAACTTTAAATACTTAATATGGGTTTTGGATTGTAAAGATGCATTGAGAATCAGATGTAATAATGATAATGAAATTTATGTTTAATATTTACTAAGTATATTATGAGTATTTTAGTTTATGCTTTCGAAAATACTGAAAAATATACTAGTAATTTAAAGTTGATGATTGCATTATGCTTTAATTTAAGTAAAATTTTTCTGTTGTTTAAAGTAAAAGCATGGTTGAACTTATATCATGCATTTACTTCATCATATTTTCAAGTTTCTATGGTATATGCTTTAATTTGCACATAAAAAAACTTATAATTAAGCCTATACTATATAGCCTATTATGAAAATAATTTTTATTTTCACTACTATTTGAAATGAAGGGGAAAATTATGCTGATTATTCAATAAAGACTATAAAAGTCCCTAATATTATATTGATATTAGAAATACTATAAAAATCCCTTTCACTTTTCAAGGTTTTTTTCTTCATATTTGCTTTCTCATTTTTAGATAAAACAATATATATAAAAATAAAGCTAAAATCATCTTTAAAATTGCCTGATAATTTAGCAAATCTCAATAGCTATAAGAAATAAGATAATTATTAAAAATTGCAAGCTGATTCCAAAAATAATCATATTTTACTTGCTATCATTGAAATTTTAAATATAATTTGCCAATAATATTTTATCATATTACTTCTTTGCTTTCAATCATAAAAAGCTCTTAATGCTAAGATTTCCGCTTTTATACCTAACTTTATACTTTAATAGTAGGCAGAGAAGCAAGCTTTTACTAATGATCAGATTTTTTATTCCAAAAAACCCATTAGCGGCTAGCGTTAGGCATATCACGAAACAAGAAAACTTGAGAAAGCACTGAAAACTGCAGAGAATCACTAAAAATCACTAAAAATAAATTACTCAATCACTATGAATGCTACATTTCCTTACAAATTAACTTATGCTTAACTTTATAAAACTATAATAGGGTAAACTTAATTTGATAATTTGATATGCTTTCTTGATTTTTTCAATACCTTAGCTATGAGTATTTATATTCTCATACCTTCTTTAGCCAAAAAAAAAGCAATAATCCTATTATCAATACTCAAGTCAGTGCCTTTAGAAAGATTTTTATAAAAAAAAAACACTGACGAAAAATTGGTTCTTGATGAGAAGATTACTATTTATACTTATTTATTAAACTCTTATTTAACTAATTTCACTTAAAAACTATATATTTCGCTGATAAAAAATTATCTTATTTGAATTTCCATTTTCTTAGTTACTATGGACTGATAATGAACTAAGAAAAAAGCCTTAAGATTTTATATTAAGTTAGGTATAAAGAACTTATTAAAGAGATAATTTTCTGCAATACGCTAGAATTACTAAGAAGAGGTAAATGCATGGAAAATTTAGAAAAAATCAATTGAATATTTGTTCTAGATTCGTAAATGGAATGGTTCATTTAAAAATCTTTCAACTCATCATCAGTAATTCTTTATTCAAATCATTTGGTTTTTCCCTCAAAATTCTAAACAAGTCACCTTATTTCAACCTATTTTACTACATTTTCTTATAATCCTTTCTTAATATCAATTTTCCTAAGACAACTTCTCTAATGAGCTTTATCATGAAAATTAAACTCAACATAGCATTTAAATGATCCAGCATTCTAAGATTAATCTATAAAAATATAATCATCCAAAAAGTTTTACCTTTTACTTTACTGTTTAAAAAAATATAACAATATAATAAAATCACTTAAGTATGTAAATGGTTCCCACGTGTAATAACAATAATTATTATATAAAATCCTTTAGTAAAATTATTTCCAAAAAAAAATTACTATAATTTGAATATAATACTTATATTATAAAATAATATTTAGCCGATAATACTTCTCAAAATTTACAATTTAGATGAAGAGAATTGCTGAAGCTTGAAAAATATCGATGTTTTAACTAAAATTTAATAGTATTATAATATAAAATATTTTATCTTATTGACTATTCTAGATTAAATATGAACTATGCAAAATTGCAAAATAGTCTTACTAATGGTATTATAAGTAAATAATGATTGGGAATCGATTTGTTACAGATAAAGAAATTGGTAAAGGTAGCTTTGGTGTTGTTTATAAAGCTTGGGATAACCTTAAAAGTAATGAAGTTGCCATTAAGCTAAGTGATAAGAGCCATAAGAAAAGCTACTTGTCAGAAATGCAAGTCCTCTCTTGTATTTCTGGTAAAAAAGGTTTTCCAAAGTTGATTTGGAAAGGAGAGCATCAAGGACAGTTAGTTATAGTCTTAGAACTTTTAGGTGACTCATTGACTGCAAAACTAAAAAAAACTGTCATTTCTACCAGTGAAGCATGCGACATCGGTATTCAAATAGTTGAAGCTATCGAAACACTTCACAAAGAATCATTTTTGCATCAAGACCTTAAACCATGCAATATACTTATGGGACCAAAAGGTGAAAAAACATATAATTTAATAGACTTTGGCATATCCAGAAGCTTCATTGATAGACAAACAAGACATCATATACCCCTAAGAACAGAAACTACATTTAAAGGAAACTTTGTATTTTGTTCCAACAACTTATTAAATGGTATCCAAGCAAGTCGACGTGATGATATTATTTCACTTTTTCTGATTTTATTTTTTATTATCAAAAAAGGACTTCCATGGATGAAAAATACAAAATCTATTCATGATATGCTGAGTAGTCGGATTTCAGTCAGTTGTTTTGAACTGAATAAAGGGATTCCTTGTGAGATTGCTGAGTGTCTTGCTTATGCTCAAGGATTAAGTTACTATCAAAAACCTGATTATAAATGGATTGTAAATATGCTAAATAGATGCAAGATNTGTTTTATTTTTGGTATTTCACGTCAAAAACCTGATTATAAATGGATTGTAAATATGCTAAATAGATGCAAGATTGCTTTGGAGCTTGAAAAAACAGATTTTTTACAAATAAAAAGATTGAAAGTTAAAAAACCTTTAAAAAAAAACGAAGATTACAAGGCAAAAAGTGAGTGCAAATCACGCAATCTTCTAGATTTTAATAGTTCTACTATTAAAGTTTTAGCCCCTGATTTTTCAGAAGAAATGAGACAGAAAATTGCTGTTTCTCGAAGATCTAACTAAAATCTTATAACAAAAAATGAATTTTATATTGTTAAAATAATATGAATTTTTAATAATCAATTCAAACTGGCTAACATTTAAGCTTAATATTCTTGGCGTTATCATTGAGAAATTTCTTCTTACTTGATTTTTATAGAGACACACTTTCTTGTATAAACAAAATTTACTTTTCTTACCATTTACATTTTTATTATTTCGAAAAAGAATTTCATGTTTAGTTTCAAGAAGAATTGATGGCAATAGAAAATATATCCATCAAGTATTTAGTTATTAAAAATTTATACAAAAAAACTAGACTTTTAATCATATTT